>QLPG01001411.1:0-22185 GCA_003314385.1 Gomphus sp. MG54 | reverse complement strand
TGTCCGCTGGGCTGGTTACGAATGCACCGAAGATGAAACGTCTTGGTTGGTAGCAACCGAACTCGTTCATGCCCCCGAGATCATAGCAGAGTTCCACCTTGCCTACCCCGATAAACCAGGCCCATGGCCTTTAGAACCCAACTAAAAAACCCCCCATCATGCCTCCTTTTCCCCCACCATTTCCCTCCTTCTCTTCATTTACTATATTTTTCCTTATTCCCCTTTTCTTTTCTTCCTTTTCTTTCCTTCTTTCCCGAAACATACTCTCTCTCTTTTATCCCATTTTTTCCTCCACCCTACCTCACCCTCTCACGAACCTTCTTGAAAACCGGGTCGAAACATGTTGCCGGCCATCCACTCGTCGGCCCTGCCTGACCACTCACACATGGTCACTGCCCTATGTCGGGGTCGGCCAAACCGATCCACCGAATTCTGACAACAAGCTCGCCGTCATAATGGGCTGCCAAAAAGCACGATGAAACACTACTCCATCCAGGGGGCCTCACCACCCATCTCTATCCATGGCCCCCTCCAATACAGTCGCCTCCCCCGGCCCTCATTCTTACCCGCGAACCTCACACTGCCTATCGGCTTCATGGGTTCAGCCGCTAGGGGGGGGATACTGTCACGACTGTGCATCGTGCTTTGACTTAATCGGCAGTACTGACCAACCGACCCCCATTCACATCACTCCACGGCGTACGGTTTCGGTTCGGTACACCCGGTTTATCACCTAGTTCATTACTCTCCTCCCCAACCCCTATTCTTTGTCAACCCTACACTCTCTTCCTTTCCCCCTCACTCGTTTACCCATGGGACTCACACTATTCTCTGCCACTCACTCACGTCCCTATTGTTTTATTCTCGGCCATTCCTCATTGTTCTATTTCTTTCCCACAATCTCACCGCTTATTCTATTATCTTACCCTCTTATTATTCTATTCTAATCGTTGTGGATTATACCTCCACATGGTCTTCATACCTTATTCTTTTTTCCATGTCTTATGCCACCCTTATTCCACATTCCGCCCCTCAGCCTATATAAGTAGTTGATACGTGTACATAGTTCCTCAGTCTGAGTATCAACTAGGCTTACGCCTCCCTACTCTCCTCCTTCTGTTCAGAAGTCCTTACTCAGGCCGACATCCTCGGCATTCGCCTGAGTATCCGTTCTCATTACAAGTTAGTGGCAAGCACAGGAGGCAGGGCGCAACGCACGAGTACGTTGAAGCCGAGCCACCCTGACTGGCCTGCAGGACTTGGCCGGTTCCGACAGTACCCTCGGTAGTACCGAGTCCTGACAGTATTGTCCACAACAAATAAAATTAGAATGAAGGAATGTAAACAGGGATAGAACAATGAAAGATAGAATAATAGGAATATGACCAAGGATAGGACAATAGGTGGTGCCCGACTATAAAACAATGGGGCCATGGCCGAGGATAATACAAGGACAGGAAGTCCTGAGGTGAGGCGGGTTGAAGAATGAGGAGTAGGCATGGTGGGATTAATGGATGATGAGTGGCATAGAGTATGCGAGGGGTAATAGCAAGGAATGTGGGTAGTGGATGTGCCGAGCCGAGACTGGCATACCAAGTGATATGCATGTGGCATGAACACTTGGATGTGGATATAGGATGGCTGCTTGGTCAGCACTGCCAAATTACCAGGTCTTGGTACATGTACTTGACACACCCTACGACTCCCTAATAGCATGAGAGCCATCGATACAATCTTTCACGTCTCCATGCTTGAACCATCAACTCCAAACACCTTCCCTGAACATATACTTCCACCCCAACCTCCAATTATCATTGACAGAGAACCCAAATACAGATCTCCAAGATCCTTGACTCAAAAATTGACGGAAGAAGATGCAGGTGCCCACTCCAGTACTTAGTCAAATGGTCTGGATACGAAGGCACCGAAGATGAAAGATGCTGGCTACCAGCCAACAAACTTGATCATGCCTCTGAAGTAGTCTCCGACTTTCACCAAGCTTACCTTGACAAACCAGGCCCCTTGGTGATGTCCTAGACTCCCTCACCTCAGACTTGCACAGTTCATCTTGGTTTTGACTTAGGCATTCACTCAACTTAGAATCAAATATATATATATATATAAATTCATCTCTACTCTGGCAACCCTGGTGCATCTTCCTGGTCTGACTCATCATTCCTTGGACCTCCTTCATCCTCCTGCTCCTTCTCCTTCCCCTTGCCCTTCCCTGTCTCCTTCTCCTTTCCCTTCCAGGCATCCCTCGGAGCATTCCTGTCAGGCTTCAGGTACTGATGGACTTTGGGACTGCCGAAGGGTTGGGCAGACAATGGCCAAGTCCTGCAGGCCAAGAGTAGTGGCATTAGCTTCAACGTACTCATGCATTGTGCCCTACTTGCCGTACGTGCCACCGATTTGCAACAGACAGATACTTAGGAGGATGCTGATGATGCCGGCCCAAGTCGAGGAGTTAACAGAGAGGAAGAAGGTAGAAGGGCCTAAGCCTAGTCGATACCCAGAATGAGGAGATATGTACATGCATGTCCTACTTATATAGGTTAAGAAGTGACATGTGGAATAAGGAATGTGGAACAATAAGGTATGCAGAGCATGTGGCTATTGTCCACAATGAGTAAAATTAGAATGAAGGAATGCAAAACAGGGATAGAACAATAAAGGATAGAATAATAGGAATGTGGCCGAGGATAGGACAATAAGAAGTACCCGACTATAAAACAAGGGCTGTGACCAAGGATAGAACAAGGACAGAAAGTCCCAAGGTGAGACAGACTGAGGGGTGAGGAGTAGGCATGTGGGTGGTGGATGTGCCAAGCTGAGACCGGCATACCAAGTGATATGCATGTGGTGTGGACACTTGGACGTGAACATAGGATAGCTGCTCAGTGTTATAGCCCATACCCTCGAACAAACCCACACTAACCCCCACAACCACCCGCTTCCGTTCCGAGACCTTTCTGACCGAAAGAACGAAAGACTGCTTCCCGAGGATCCCGTTCCCGTCACGTCCGTCTGAGACACCGCGTTTCCGTGTCCGACCAAGACACCGTTCCCGAGTCCGCTCCCGACTGAGGACTCAATACTTTGATAACCGACGCGCAAGACTACCGCGTACCTCACTCCCTTGTTCTCTTTCTATACTAACCCCTTGTACTATCCTTCTCCTTGTTTTATGACCGGCTAAAGTTAGTACAAAGAGCGTTACATGTATATAGTCTCACAGTCAACTGGACTGTTCGCTAGTACGAATATCGAATTAGTTCCCCCCCAGTTTCCGATTCATTTCCGGTAAACTCCCGCCTCCTTTCCGAAATTAGGGACAGACGATCGAGGAGGGCGCAACACATAAGTTGAAGCCAAGTCCCTTCGACTTCGAACACCTCAGTGACCGGATTGATCTCTTCCGACCTACCCTAAACTTCCGGCGCCTCCGTCCCCATCCGTAGTCCGTCCGACCCCGGTCTCGGTCTTCGGCCCCGTTATGGACCCTCGCACTAGCCCGGAAAACCCCTTCGGAAGTACTAGCTAAGCGCCTGACACGCGGACTTAACACTCAGTCGGCACTGCCAAATAAACGGGTCTCGGTACATATACTTGACAATTCCCCCACCAGTCATCTGTGTTCTGTGACTAGTTGAACCACCGAGCCTGCTCAATGATTTGGAGCTGGTTCATATGAACCAAGGCATCAGCCATCTGCTTGTTCTCATCCCTGATATCCCAGACCTCCTGCCTCAACGCCCACAGCTCCTCAACCACCTCCCTCAGAGTAACCCCAGGTGTGTCTGAACCCTGAGATGATCCCTTGATCACCACCTCCAACCTCCTCTTCTTTGGCCATGGAACAGTACCGTCCTCTGACACACCCCTACCTCTCTTCCCCTTGTCGCCCGTCCCCTCCTCCTCATCCTCCTCCACTCCACACTTCACCCTCCAACCCACACAAACAAGGCATGTGGTGCCCTTTCCAGAGGTAGGCCATATGCAGGCTTCTCCCTGACATGAACAATGTGTGCACACCCAAGTGGACTCCAAGCCTCCAGCCCCACCTTTGGATGGCTGTTGGTACAAATCTGGATGAAGGCTCATCTGCATCCTTTAACTGGACTTGAATGGTCCGAGACCCACCTCATCACCGTCTGCCCTGGCATTCCTCAGCTGGGAATTCTCATGGGCCTTCTGAACCTGAGTGATTTGGAGCATCTGTTGTTTCTCAAGCACGTGGATGTGCCCCTTCTCCCACTCAGTCATGTCCAAACCTCCCTCTTCCACATCTGGGGTCGGCCTCCAAGTTCTAACCCCCAAAGACCCCCCCTTGCTGGGGCATGTCCTCTGCTATCATTGATAGCTTCGAAATCATCTTGGAGCATTTGACGACTCTTTTTTGAGTCACCTTCTTGGCAGTCTTCTTCTGAGCCTCCTCCTTTCAGAGTCTCTCAGCCTCCTCCTCCTTTCAGAGCCTTTGAGCCTCCTCCTCTTTTCAGAGCCTTTCAGCCTCCTCCTCTTTTCAGAGCCTTTCAGCCTCCTCCTCTTTTCAGAGCCTTTCAGCCTCCTCCTCTTTTCAGAGCCTTTCAGCCTCCTCCTCCTCCTCCTTGGCCTTCTGTTCAGCCACCTCTTTGGCCAAACAATCGGCCTCCTCCTTGGCCTTTTTCTTGGCCTTTTCCTTGGCCTCTCTCTCGGCCCTTTCAGCCTCCTCCTTCACCTTCTGCTCAGCCTCCTCCTTGGCCTTCTGCTTTTTTTCAGCCTCCTCCTTGGCCCTCAACTTCTTCTCAGCTCAGACTTTCTCAAGCATCTCCAAGGCCTGTTGTACCTGCTCTATAAGAGCAGTTTTGTTGTCTATTATGGGGGTGGTTGGTGAAGACATGGTTGAGTTGCTGTGTTAAATCTACATGTCAGCGCTTAGCTAGAGGCTTCTGGAAGGGTTTCCGGAGGGTTCCAAATGGTTTCCAAAGGGGGGTTCATACTCCAGAGATGGAGGGGCTAAAGGTTACGGGTTCACAATTGGAATCGGAATGGGGGAAGAAAGATGGGAAGTGCCGGGGGGTCTTAGGACTGTTCACGGTATAGGGTGAGGTCACAGGGACTTGGCTTCAACTTATGTGTTGCACCCTCCTCGATCATCTGTCCCTAATTTTGGAAACTCGGAAAGTTTACTGGAACTGAATCGGAAACTACGACGCAGAATTAAGTTGATATTCATACTGGCAAATAGTCCAGTTGACTGGTGACTTATATACATGTATCTAGTCTTGTACTATCTTTTGCTGAGTAAAGACAAGGGGGGAAGAGAGTACAAGGGGCAATATAGAACAAAAAACAAGGAAGTGAGGTATGTGGTGATCCTGCGCATCGTTTATCAAAGGAGTAGAACCTTGGCTTTGGATTCTTTGGAGGTTCGGAAATAAGGAACCTCGGATTGATGTATCAGAATATCGGAAAGCAGTTATCCAGGCTTGAGCGGTCGGAAAGGTCCCAGAAATGGTGTGGGTGGTTGTGGGGTTTAATGTGGGTTTATTGGCAGCATGGGCCATAACAGTATCCCTCCACTAGGACCGAGCCCTTGAGGTCCTAAGCTTAATTGAGGCGGTAATTAAGACAGACATTACTGTGGGAGCTTCTTGATTGTTTCCTGGGATGCTTTGATCAATAAGCGCTGATGGTTCATTTGCCTATAAAAGGGGGTGTTTGCAGAACTGGAAGGGGCCTTTCCTCAATGGAGAACATGGATTCCCATCCTACAGAAAACCTCAGGGATTTTTCCCACATCCCCCTTTATGGTTCAGGGGAGGGGTCAAGTGAGGCATTGTATCTACGCATCCTTGACAAAGAGTTAAGTACTCTTCGTGCCCATACCATCAGGGTCCGTGATTACTATGGTGTGTGGTGCCCTTGTTGGGGTCTCTCTCTTTTGATATTTCCATCGCAGGCTATCTTTTGAAGTGGTCATTGTCCAGGGTTGTTCCTTGTCGGGATTCGGAGCGGGACATGACTTCTGGTGGTTTGGGGGTGGGGGAAAGTGGTTTGGAGGTACTCGAGCATATTTCCATGTATTTGATTTGATTGGATAAGTACCAGGAGGACCTGCACTATTTCTTAGATCTCCTCACATGATATGATCATTGTATCTCCCATTTGACAACTACTGGGGTTTGTTTGGAGGATGTGAGGTTGATCAGGAACTTCACAGATGCATTATCGTCATTCCTGAAGGAAGATCGGGAGCTTGATGCTTCATTTTTGGATGAGGTGGATTGGTTGCTTGTTTGCTCGGGTAGCAGGTCGGGCAGTTCCAATGGATGATTGGGTTCGGCATGGTTGGGGAAAGGCTTTGAATGGTCAGGATGGGGGTGCTGATTAGATTGTTTTTTCCTGTATGATTGGTGTCATGAATCCATGGTTTTTAGGTGGTGTTTGGATCTAGGTTGAAATAAGGATTCCTAAAACAATGGGGTTGTTTCTAGATGCTTCCCCTTTCCTAGGGTAGATATTCCATCATTTATCTAATTCCGGTGGTCCGTGTCATGGTGGTCATGGTGTTCGTGGTGGTTGTTTTGCCAGATTGTTGCCTGGATGGCGGTAGTGTCATTGGGGTTCTGGGATGTCCTGTAATTCAAGCCTCGGTTGAATCGTGTCAATAGTTTAGCTCATATTAACATTTTAATCAAGAAGGGTTCTAGTCTAAGAGAATCTATACGTGGTACCATTTTGTCTAAGGGATGGCACGGAATTCTGCGATGGTCAGGGTTCTGCCTGAGCGGAGTTTTTCAGGGGGGTAGGATTGAGCACTGAGTGAAAACTGCTGGTTTCATGATGCCAAGAATCAGTTAGGATAAATCTAAACAAGTAGTACTCAATGCCCTGTCGATCGATAGATCGTAGTGGGTGAGTGTATGGTCCTTGCAACTAGAATTCTGATGGAGGTCGGAGGGTCGGATTCAGATGGTTGGAGTTGGAGGGTCAGAGTGTTTCCAAAGAAACAGGTTAAAATCTTTTCGACGATTGGTCACGGGGGGTCATATTCCTGAAAAGGTTGGATGCATTGTTTGTTTTACTTCCTTTGGCACAGTTGGTGTTCAAAGCAAACAACTGGTGCCAGAGTCAGGAGCCTAGCTTCTTATTCCTTGGTTTCTGAAGCATCCAACATCTCAGACTCTTCTTCAACTTCTTCTGTCATGGAGGTTGCATACCCTTTGGTGACTGTGGTGGCAGACCTCAGGCATTCTTTAGCTGAGTAGCCCAATCTGCTGCAGAAGACGCAGAGGTTTTGTTTGAAGCGGTATTACTGTTCTTGCAGTGTAAGTTTTCCATCTTTTCTGATTTTGGATGAAAGATCTATGGTAGTCCTGCTGCCACTGGATGGGGTCGCGGATTGGCCTGGATTGGCCATCTTATTGCCCATGTTAGGGGCCAAATATGTGGTCATGGGGGTCCTCCCTCTGTTATAGGGGCAGTCAAAGTTCCAGGTGGAAGGGGGCTCTCTGGCAATTTCTGATTGTCACTCCCAAGCGGGCATCAATGGATTGGGACAGGAGATGGAGTTGGAGCAGGGAGTGGGGTTTTCCCACTCTGGACATCTCATCCTTGATCCTACCGGGGAGTCCATTGTAGAACTGGCGATGAAGTGCAGCGTTGCCCCAGTGGATGCAGGTGGCTAGTCGATTGAATTTGACTATATATTTCGTGATGCACTGATTATTGCACATGCAGAGGTTCTCAAGGTCTGCTTCAGCCTCTCCTTCTGGGTTGTGGGGGCCAAAGTTGGTTTTGAGTTCATTCACAAACTCCTCATAGTCATGGAGCCAGTCTGGCTCATCAGGGATGGAGAGGGCTGGTTCGAACCAGTCCAGGATGGTACCAGTCAGGTATGACAGTATGTAGGTTACCTTGGCGCTGTCAGTGTCAAAAGCATCAGGGTGGTCATGGAAGTTCAGACTACACTGCACTAAGAAGGCTTGTAGTTTCCTCGAATCAGATCTATTGAAGGTATCCAGATCCTAGACCTTGGCGGCGTGGGGGGCTGATCTTCTGAGGCTGGCTAAGTTGCTTGCCAGCATAACGAGGGCCTGAGTGAAATCGGGCACAACATTGGGTCCTAAGGTGGGGGCCCCTCCTGAATATGCAGGAGTTGGCAGTGCTGCAGCAGGTGGTGTGACATGGGGTTGGGCAATGGGGGGTGGTGCAGTGAGCGGAGGTACAACAGGTGGTGCAACAAGTGGCGGTGCTATGGGCGGTGGTGCCACCGGCGGAGGTGCGAAGGGTAGTGGTATGTAGGGGGGAGATGCAAATGGGGGTGGTGCCGATGAGGTTAATGGTACTACTGAGGATGGTCCTGAACTGGATTGCATCTCCAAGGGTGATGATTATTGAGTCGCTGGGGGGTGGTTTACAAGGAATGGGTTGGTCAAATTCAGATGCAGGTTTTGATCTGCGTCCGAGAATCCAGAGTCAGATGAAGGTTCCAGGGGGTGTGCTGGGGTCTGAGGTATCTGGAAACTTGGTCTGGGGGCAGACATTTCTCGGTGGACATTTCTTGGGGGACAGATGCATGGCGGGCAGATGCCTGGGTGATTGTCTGCATGGCTTGCGAACATGTGATAGGTCTCATGCTTTATGACAATCAGGAGTGTGAGTACAAATATACTGTTAAATCCACGTATCAGCGCTTAACTAGAGGCTTCTGGAAGGGTTTCCGGAGGGTTCCGAATGGTTTCCGAAGGGGGGTTTATACTCCAGAGATAGAGGGGCTAAAGGTTACAGGTTCACAATCAGAATCGGAATGGGGGCAGAAAAACGGGAAGCATCAGGGGGTCTTAGGACTGTTCATGGTATAGGGTGGTACAAGTGGTTTGAGGTCGTAGGGACTTGGCTTCAACTTATGTGTTGTGCCCTCCTCAATCATCTGTCCCTAATTTTGGAAAGTCGGAAAGTTTACCAGAACTGAATTGGAAACTACGACACAGAATTAAGTTGAGATTCAAAAGGTAGCAGACAAGCGGTTTCTGCTAAGGTCACGTGACATGACAGTCACAGTCACAAGCACAAAAATTTTTGTCATTGAAAAAAAAATTGTATTCTGCTATAGAGGATGGCAATTTTTTTTGGAAATAATAATTGAGATACATTATATATAACATCAGCCTTGTCTGACTTAGTCAAAATAGTATCTGGCATGATGCCAGATCCTTGTGCAAAATGTGACAGTTGAGTCACATGACCTTAGTGGAAATGGCCAGCTGCAACAATAATATCCTACCTCTACCTTACCTGTGGGAATGTCTTTCTATATATGGAATATTTATAGGTGATTACATCAGCACAAAAATTTTGTGACCAAAATTTCTTTGACAGTGTCAGACTACTTAAAAAATGTGTTTATGAATTTTGAGAAGATGTTTTAAAGGTTGGATATACTACACTTGCAATAGTAATTTTTTTCAAAAATTAAAACCAACAATATGTACATATAGTTCCATGCCATTGATCTGTGGTCTCAGAATAATTTTTTTGTTGATGCTGCCAGATCCTTGTGCAAAATGGTGAGTGTGACACTTGAGTCATGTAACCTTAGTGGAAATCGTTTGTCCACTACCTTACCTTACTGGCGAATAGTCCAGTCAACTGGTGACCTATATACATGTATCTAGTCTTGTACTAACTTTTGCCAAGTAAAGACAAGGGGGGAAGAGAGTACAAGGGGCAATATAGAACAAAAAACAAGGGAGTGAGGTACAGGATGATCCTATGTATCATTTATCAAAGAAGTGGAACCTTCGCTTTGGATTCTTCGGAGGTTCGAAAACACGGAACCTTGGATTGATGCATTGGAATATCGGAAAGCAGTTATTCAGGCTTTGAGTGGTCGGAAAGGTCCCGGAAATGGTGTGGGTGGTTGTGGGGTTTAATGTGGGTTTATTGGCAGCATGGGCCATAACATGCTGTGAAAAAGGGTCCCCCCTTTATACCTTCTTTCGACACCTAATCACATAATCTTCCCATGGCAACTTCCATCACCATTAGATGCCAGGACCTCGAGGCTTGGTCCTAACAGGGGGGCACTATTATATCCTTGATATAACCCTGACAACTTGGACATCTGACATAGGGCACTATGAAGAAGATCCCTCTGAACCAAGTCTGAACCCACCTTGTTACCTCCAAGTCCAACTAACAATGATCACCTTGGACCTTGGACCTCTTTCCTTTCTTGTCGAACAATAGTCTTATTGTAACACCAGATGTAGATTTCTTTTGTAACCCATCTTCCTTCATCTTATTGTTCTCTTGGGCATTCCTAATTAGTTACAATAAGGACTGCTATGTATAAATACCTCCAGACTTCTGTACTATACCTTAGTTTGAATATTGACTTAGTATTCCCACTCACCCTCTGAACTCCAAACTTCTATATCTCTGAATCTCTGAAATAAGGGACTGACAATCGAGGAGGATGCAATATACAAGTTGAAGCCAAGTCCCTAAGACCTCAAACACATGACTTCGGACCAACTTACATCAGCTCGGACCTGATGCGACTTCGGACTTAACACTTAACCAATATAAGTAGTGCATCCATCTACATACTTCCTCATTCTGGGTATCAACTAGGCTTAGACCCCTTTACCTTTCTTCCCTTGTTTAAGTCCTCTACTCGGGTTAACATTTTTGGCACTCTCCCGAGTTCCTCTTCTGTCCCAAATTGGTGGCATGCACAGAGAGTAGGGTGCAATGCATGAGTACGTTGAAGGCAAAGCCACTACTACTGGCCTGCAGGACTTGGCCAACTCCCGTCCACATCTTCAGCATTTGTCAAGCTTTGGTTACTGATGGACTTTGGTACTGCTGAGGGGTGTTGGCAAAAGGTCGGGCGGACTATGGCCAAGTCCTGCAGGCCAAGCGTAGTGGCGTTGGCTTCAATGTACTCGTGCGTTGCGTCCTACTTGCCATGCGTGCCACCTATTTGCAACAGACAGATACTCGGGAGGATGCTGATGATGCCGGCCCAAGTCGAGGACTTAACAGAGGAGAAGAAGGTAGAGGGGCCTAAGCCTAGTCGATACCCAGAATGAGGAAATATGTACATGCATGTCCTACTTATATAGGTTAAGAAGCGACATGTGGAATAAGGAATGTGGAACAACAAGGTATGCAGAGCATACGGTTATTGTCCACAATGAGTAAAATTAGAACAAGAAATGCAAAACAAGGATAGAACAATAAAGGATAGGATAATAGAATCGTGACTCAAGATAGGACAATAGGGAGTGGCTGAGTATAAAACAATGGAGTTGTGACCGAGGATAATACAAGGACAAGAGGTCCCGAGGGGAGACAGGCTGAAGGGTGAAGATAAGGAGCATGGATGGTGGACATGCTGAGCCAAGATTGGCGTACCAAGTGTTATGCATGCGGCATGAACACTTGGTTGTGGATATAGGATGGTTGCTTGGTCGGCATTGCCAAATAAATGGGTCTCGGTATGTGTACTTGACAGCATTACTAAACCCTGACAACTGTACCAAGTACCTGAATCTCTGATTACAGTTGCTAGGATTAACTGTGTTTACATTCAACAACAGTCATCAGCAATGAAACACCACCCGTATATGCCCTCCTCTTCAGTGGTTGACACACACTGAGGAGGTGAGCCTAGTGTACAATATAATGTATTTTTCCAACTTATTTTCTTTCTTTCCCTTTGTAGAATAATTATTTAGCTATATTTCATGAATAAAATCAGTGGTTGACACACACTGAGGAGAATAATTATTTAGATTGCTCAAATAAATTTCTCTGGACCACTGCACAAGTTGCTTATAATCCTACAATAAAAGGTCATACATTGTTCAGGCATTTTTGCTAATGCCTTAGCTACATGAATGTTACAGAGGATCCTTACCTGACAGGAGAGAGTCCTAAGAGAAAGAGTGGGCACTCTCCTCTGTCAGAGGGAGGCTTATATACTGTCCACATGTAAGAGCACCCCTGTGACTTATTTTACCATTCCTCCCCAACTCTATATTACCCATGCCCCTAGTCCAGGTTGTCACCGGATTAGGGAAGGCCATCAGCACCTGCTGTCAAGCCCCGGATACCAAGCTCTGGTTCACTTGGTAGTACCGATCGAACAACCCTTGCCTTTGAGTCCCACACACCAGTGACAAGGCATCCCTTGCCAGTACATGGCCTCGGTCCGGTACATTTGGCTCATCGTTTGATTTACTTTCCTCATCCTGTCCCCTCTATCCTTTGTCATTCCTTCATTCCCTATCCTTCCCCTTGTCTGTTTACCTTTGGGACATTCACTCCTTGTTGCCACTCGGCAGTGGCCCTATTGTTTTATGTTTGGCCACTCCCATTGTTCTATTCTCACTCACTCTTTTGTCCCCGGCCATACTTTATTGTTCTATTGTTGTCCACATTCCTTGTTCTATTCCTGATCATTGTGGACAATACCTCCACATGATTCTTCATACCTTATTGTTCTCCATTCCTTGTGCCACTCTGTTCCACATCTCACTTATTAGCCTATATAAGTAGCCAATGTATGTAGATGGTTCTTTGTTCTGGAAATCAACTAGGTTTACACCTTCTTGTCCTCCCTTCTTCTGTCCCAAGTCCTTTACCTGGGCTGACACTCTCAGCACTCTCCCAGGTATCCCTCTGTCCTAAATTGGTGGCATGCATGGGAAGTAGGGCGCAATGCATGAGCACGTTGAAGCCATGCCACTACTTCTAGCCTGCAGGACTTGGCCTTTATCCGTCCGATCCCTTCGGCTCTCCCGAAGCCTGTCAGTATGTCCGGGGCCTGACACCTGTACCTAATGTTGGAGATACAAACGCCCGAAGTCCCCGATTAATAAGCAAGACCATTGTTGGTCCTTTTTGGTCTTGCGCAGCCACAAGACATTTTCTTTTTATTCCATTTTTAACATCATTTATTGTTCTATATATAAGTAGTTACAAGTTCATGTACAGTCTCCCTCAGTAGTTTGACATCGCGCAAACACTGAGGTAAGACATCATTTCAATTCCCGTATTGTATTCCGCTCACCTGTACTTGAGTAGATCTTGTCGTATAGGTGAATAGGTGAATACACAGTGGTTTGACATCGTGCAAATACTAAGATCTTGTCATATAGTCGTATCTTTCTTGTTATCGTTAAACCTAATCCAGCCCTATGGGATCTTCTGACTGTAGTTTGACCTCTTTCTGTTGACTGTTAACAAATTAACCTTAGTGTCATTGTGATGACCATGCACCATGACCTTTGGCGTGTGACACTCATGAGAGTCGAGGCACCTTGAATTGCCCTCATCGTAGTTTCGGCTACTAATGCTGTGTTGGCCATTTATTAACCACCACTTCAAACAAATTTTCCCATGCTCCTATTGGCTGGCACACACTTCTGGAACTGGAATGGGAACACATTTTTTTCAACATACATACCTTACACTCGGCACTTTTTCACGTACTACCCTTCCCCCCCCCCTTCTTCTTCTTTACTACATTCTCAAAATGTTGCTGCAGCCCTCTGGTCCACAATGTGAAAATATAAGGACTGAAATACTATCTCAGTCTCTTGGAAAAGAGCTCATATTAGAAGTATTTAGCTACCTGAAATACTATCTAAAAGAATGGTCAACAATTGTATGAAATATGAGAATAAACTTGAACTCATACCTCAGTCTCTTGGAAAAGAGCTGAGGTCACAGAGTCACACAACTGTGAAAATATAAGGACTGAAATACTATCTCAGTCTCTTGGAAAAGAGCTCATATTAGAAGTATTTAGCTACCTGAAATACTATCTACAAGAATGGTCAACAATTGTATGAAATATGAGAATAAACTTGAACTCATACCTCAGTCTCTTGGAAAAGAGCTGAGGTCACAGAGTCACACAACTGCAAAATACAATGGAAAATTGAAACTCCTATCAAAGGCAGATATCAGAAATAATAATGAATAGAACCTATACTCTCTCTCTAATACCATTAGGTCCTGGTTGCCAAGGATAAGGAGAAGAGATGTTTGGGCTGAATATCAAATCCTTAACACTCCCACTCAGTCCAAATCATCTGTTCCATCCCCAATAGCTTGATGGATCAGCTGATCTTCTAGCGATTGAAAAATATAAGTGGTGGATGAATTTTTGATGGTTCTAAAAGGCCATGGTGGTGTAGAAGGGTTGGAATAAGTAAGAAAGGTTGCCTGAGCCCAGAGGCTGTGTAGAATCAGGTACAGCGATCGGGAGACATCATGACAGCCGTGGAGTCATGATAGAGGATGATGCAAAGATGAGAATAACAATCCCTGTGTAGTCAAAGGTATGACACCAGCCATGCATTATTTCCAAATAGCATGCCATGGTATGGTATGATGTAGAGAAAAAACAAGCAGATGATGTGGGCAGCATAAATCGCAAAGTTCACAGAGTCAAATAAGCAGACTGCACCCCACAAATGAGTGTGAATGTTGACACTCTCATTATGAAGGTATCCGAATATCGAGCGGACACACCCAGCGATGGAATTCTGTTCCCTTTGATAACCCGACTGGATGACTTCATTATTTTGCATCTAAGGAGGAATTTCCTTCCACGTCAAAGTAGAGCATTTGAGACCATGACTTTCTTTGATTACTGGAGAGTCGGACTGTTCCGGTGAGTCATTAGCGTGTGTACATCGCTGTCTGGGTGCTTCCAACTTCATCATAAGAGGGCTGAGGGTTTCCAGAAAACATCCTATCTGTGTAACAAGCAAATCATATGTCATACGGGTGTGAGGTCTGGGGTCAAAGGAGCCCTCATGCTTGAATAGTGCCAGTTGTGCTCTGCGGTGGGGATTTCTTGCAGGAAATAGTAGTTGTGCTCAGTCTAAAGTGATGGCAGACTCCGATCTAGTTTAAAGTCATAACGGACTCCAATCCAGTTTAAAGTCATAGCAGACTCCGGTCCAGTTTAAAGTCATAGCGGACTCCAATTCGACAGGTCTAGTTTAAAGTCATAACAGACTCCAGTTTATTTCATCAGTTTATAGTCATGACAGACTCAGGTTCATTTCATCAGTTTATAGTCATGACGGACTCAGGGTTGAGTTCATCAGTTTATAGTCATGACGGACTCAGGTCAAGTTCTTCAGTTTATAGTCATGACGGACTCAGTCGAGTTCTTCAGTTTATAGTCATGACGGACTCAAGTCGAGTGCTTCAGTTTATAGTCATGACGGACTCAGGTTGAGTACATCAGTTTATAGTCATGACAGACTTGGTTGTACGATATTCAGTTTATATTCTTAATGACTCGATCTGACATTCAGGGTGACATCATATCCCAAACTCCCCCTCAAACCGGAGGTCAGTCGGTCATATCGTAGATGGTTGCTAGTCATCATCCACTTTTATCCTTCTTTTGTTTGGTCTTTTTTTAGCATTGCATGATCGTTGTTTGTGTGCCCTTCATGCAGCCTAATACTGAGGGGCTGTTATATGAAGAAACTTGACCGTCTTCATCTGTACTTCTGCCCTCTGGATCCTGGGTGTCCCACATCCGTCTTATCCCTCTCCATGCGTATTCTCATGATGAAGCTCCATGCCGGAGGTTTTGCACAATAGTTGATGAGCACAGTCAAACACAGGCTGGAAATGGCTCATCCACCAAGGACCTGTTTTGGCTATTTTGTAGCGTTTGACCACCATCTGGCGGTATTCTACACTCTGCATCCTCGATTTATGCTTTGCTCAACAAGGATGTTCATGTCGTTAGAGTTGTGCCAGCTCTTCCAGACTGTGTTTAATCCTTTTGAAATCCTCGTGATGCTCCTGAGCATCGCGATATGCCACACGTGCCTCTCTGTCTTCGTCAGTTCCTACAACCAGGAGGGAACCCTCCCCAGCTTGAAAGAATCCCCTTGCCAGCTCCACCGTGTCTGAGGCGTGACATGGTCTGCCTGCTGCTGTACAACCTCATCAATCCTAGGGTACTGAAAGGCATCTCCAGGCAGAGTTGCCAGCACCATTTGCGGTTTTGCTGAATAATCGTCTCTGAAGTCGACATAACATCAATCAGTGAGGCTAAGGTAGTAGTCTGTTCCACATCTTGAGCAACTGCTGTTTTTGTTGCCCTAGAGACCTCATGCATGGTGACCTCTTGCATCTCAGAACTAAACTCGGGAGGAAGGCCGGTAGCCATCTGTATAAATGCCAAATGATTCCATAGATTGTGCTGCACCAAAGGCAATGAGATCATCGTGTCCCAGATGATAGGTGTAAGTGCTCAGAAATTTGAGGTCTGGGTCATGAAGCTGAAGCATTCTTCAACTTCGAGACAGCCGCACTTATCCGGGCACCAGCGTTAGAAGTAGAAAATTGTGCACCGTGTCATTTGCCATTGTTTCCGAACCTCTACCTCTGCATCACATCGATCCTTTCAGGACCTCATCTTTGTTAGGTAGGTGTCCTTGATCATTTCCACCCCCGTTGTCTTCTATCTGCTCACTCATTCACTCGCTGTCATCCAGTGGTTCCTCTTTCCCCATCGGCTTACAAACAGTGGGATCGGCGCTGGTGTGATACTTGCTGTCAGCTGCAGCCACTCGCGCATGCCATTCAGCGCATGCACCCATGCTGTCAGGCTCCGGAAATGCCGAGGAGTGGCCAAGTCCTGCAGGCTGGGAATAGTGGCATGGCTTCAACGTGCTCGTGCGTTGCGCCCTACTTCCCATGCGTGCCACCGATTTGGGACAGAGGGATACCCGGGAGAGTGCCGGGAATGTCGGCCCAGGTAAAGGACTTGGGACAGGAGAGGGGAGGACAAGAAGGCGTAAACCTAGTTGATTTCCAGAACGAAGAACCATCTACATACATTGGCTACTTATATAGGCTAATAAGTGAGATGTGGAACAGAGTGGCACAAGGAATGGAGAACAATAAGGTATGAAGAATCATGTGGAGGTATTGTCCACAATGATCAGGAATAGAACAAGGAATGTGGACAACAATAGAACAATAAAGTATGGCCGAGGACAAAAGAGTGAGTGAGAATAGAACAATGAGAGTGGCCGAAACATAAAACAATAGGGCCACTGCCGAGTGACAACAAAGAGTGAATGTCCTGAAGGTAAGCAGGCAAGGGGAAGGACAGGGAATAACAGAATGACAAAGGATAGAGGGGATGGGATGAGGAAAGTGAACCAAATGATGAACCGAATGTACCGAGCTGAGGCCACACACTGGTAAGGGTTGATATGGGTAAGGGTCGGTCGGTCGGTACTGCCGAGTAAATCAGAGCATGGTATTGTGGGCTTTACACATGCAACCAACTGCTCCCCCAAGTCTGCTTGCAGATAGAGCGTGCGGCTCGGCAGCACGAGCCTGAACATGTTACAGTGTTTCTTCAGCATCACCGGTGTCACAGAATACACCTCGTTCAGGTCTAGCAGCCGCAGGAGCTGGTACTTGGCAGACATCTTGTAGTATGCGAGGTGTGGCGAGCGCATCACGAACCCATGGTTTTTCAATGTCTTCCACCGCGAGCTCTTCTTCCACAAGTACCCGCTCCTCACCACACTCTCCTCGTCTCTCCATCTGTCCTTGTCTGCCATCTGCCACTCGCCATTCTCATCCTCATCCGACTCATCACCGCTCGCAGATTGCCGCTCCACGATAGACTGCAGCTGCTGTGATCCAGATGTGTGCATCATCGATGCCCGACCCGGCATGGCCGTGGGGTGAGCCCACCTCTGATGATGCCAGTTGAGAATCTGAATCAGACTCTATGCCACACATTGCACCTGGCGATACATTTGCTTTCTTGGGCTGGTCATCATGGTTGAGAACTCAATCAGGTGGCGGTCTCTCATTTTGTTCGGGATGTTTTTGATCCTGACAGTTGTCCTAGTCTCCTCCCTCCACTCAATCTTGCCTACATCAATCCTATTCTTCTCAGGTGACAGATCCATTGCCATCTAGGGTCTTGCATCCATTCCATTGTAAAGACTCAGGGTAGCTCTGATATACACCTCATCTTGACCAAACTGTCTGTCCTTGTGGTATGTCGCCACTCGCCTGGAGGGCTTGTGTTTGCATGCCCTCCCTTGTGGCATTGGTTTGTGTACCTTTCGCTCCTTGCCCATAGTGATTGGCACGGGTAACCCCTGGGTATTTTGTGCCTACCCATACCCATACCCAAGAATACCCGTACCCTTAGCAATGGGTAGCAGGTTTTTGCGGGTACGGGTACGGGTTTAACGGGTATTGCTGTTACCCATGACCCACAATGGGTATTGTTCTTACCCGCGGGTTCAGGACAGAGCTGCAGACAACGCTACAACTGCCTTCAACCTCAGGACATTACCTGAAACAGTGCACAAAAAAGTGCTCAATCCAAAGCCAAAAAGTCAGAATGGTATTGGGGTGCATCTACAGATGGCATATAAAGTATACACTCAACATTCTACCAGACATCACCATATGCACCGTATGCACCGTACACGCCATATGCGCCGTATGCGCCATATGCGCCGTACACACCGTACGTGCTATATGCACCATATGTGCCGTACGTGTCGTATGCACTGTATGCGCCATATGCACCGTACGCATCATACATGCCGTATGCGCTGTATGCGCCGTATGCGCTGTATGCGCCGTACGCGTCGTATGCGCCATATGCACCATATGCGTCGTATGCGCTGTACATGCCATACATGTCGTACGTGCCGTATGCGCCGTACACGCTGTACGCGTCGTACGCCCCATACGCACTGTATGCATTGTATGCGTCGTACGTGCCGTATGTGCCGTACATGTTTTCAGTAGGGGTACACTTGTGATCAATATGACGGCCCTGTAAATCGTCAAACAGGGAGAATCATGGTTGAAAGGCGGATGTACGATGCGGCGTTCCACCGCAAAAAAGAAGTACAATTAAAATAATAAGGATATAACCCAATAATCTGCAGAGCACCAGATTTTGCTCTTACAACTGAGAAAACAAGGTAAATTAGAGCGTGCACAGGGTTATGAGATCAGCGAGGTGTTCACTTTATCTGATAGAGATCCACAGAACAATACTTTTGCAATGTTCTGATTTCCATCGATTCGGTGAATACTGAAAATATATCAATGCCTGGAGTATGAACTGGCAACCTGCGGCTAGAAGAGCCCTATTTTCAGTGAGTTGGGTTTCTAGAGCCCGCATGTGTAAAAGGCAACAAATTCCTGTTAAGGATTTGATATTCAGCCCAAACATCTCTTCTCCTTATTCATGATAACCAGGACCTGATGGTATTGGAGAGAGGGTATGGGTTCTATTCATTATTATCTCTGATATCTGCCTTTGATAGGAGTTTAAATTTGCCATTGTATTTTGCAGTTGTGTGACTCTGTGACCTCAGCTCTTTTCCAAGAGACTGAGATAGTATTTTAGTCTCTATACTTTAACAGGTTATGGGCCCCGGTGACGCTGGGAATTGACCTAGGACAACTGGAACTGAGCCACAGGTGGCACCCGTTGACCACAGCCATGCTGCAATCCATTGGGACACAAGACATGGCAAACCAAAGGACAGACGGCGAATGTACTTGCGGGTGGCGACCGCTCACGAAAATTAGCCATGACACTTGCAACGTGAAAGGCCATACTGTATGGCATACAGACAAAGCCACATATGCAAATATTGGCATTTATTATACCTCGACTCACTACCCCAGAGGGAGCGAAGTACTGTTGCTGAACATGTGTGATGATGATCGTCATGACGACGTGTGGCCCCTTCCCACTTACGACTTATGACTATGACCCCGTCGTGTGTATCTCGAACCAACGACTCAACACAGGCATATGTAGCAGCCGTGACTTGACCCAAGAGACACGAAGAGTCCACCAGAGACCCCGAGAGGACAGTGGTACACGCGCAAGGGGAGCGGTCTACACCACGATACCGAATAACCTGCAGGGATTGAAGCTGCTTTTCTTCTCGAGGACCGAGGCAAAGATAGGAACTGTAGAGTGGACAGGGTTGGAGATGACAAGAATATGGGTAGCGGGGGAAACGTGGGAGATGGAGGAACCTAGGTCGCAGACACTGCTTGCTTTAGCTTGTCGCAGAGCATCACGCTTCATCGCTGGGATCGCTGGAACGGACCTTTGGCAAATGTACCCACACACATCCACGACACGACGAGCATGGCCATCCCCATGCAGCGCGGCCATCCCCACAAGCATTAGACGCAACATCTGTTGCTGTAGGGTTCCACAGAGGGCTTCCAGCCAAGGACAGGGAGTGGCGGTGCGAAGGGTCGCGGTATTTCGCCCATCTCTGCCACAGCGAATGACGATGAGCGCGGATTGAGCTGTGTGACGAGGGCGGCTTATGCGATCTCGTAAGGGCGTCATTGAGGTCATCGCGGTGCCACGTCACACATATCCAGTGGTTTGCTACGAAGGCCTGGGGACATGCTATGCAGGTGCAATGAGACTGACACGGTCAGGTGGAGCGGACGAGCGGGCAGATCGGAGATTGCACATGTACTGGGTTGCGCGTCGCTCGAGCATAGGCGGTGCGCTGGACACCCAAAAAAGATGAGGATGCACAAATCGAAGATACAGAGTGTAGAATACCGCCAGACAGCGGTCAAGGGCTGCGAAAAGCAAAAATCCCAGATGAAGACGGTCCAGTTTCTACCTACAATCATCCTCCAATGATAGGCCGCACGAAGGGCACGTTCACCCAAGGTGCTGCCGCTTGAAGTTGAAGAACCAACCTCCAAATGCGCTGAGTGATCTGTATTGGAGGAAACTCGTGACGAGGAATGGCGGATGACTGGTTGTGTCCATTTGGTCCACCATGGCCATTCGAAACCAGACACCCAGTGTACGACGGATAGTCATGAGAAGAAGCTGGGCTGGGATGGTACGACCCAGGCGAAACATTCAGAGATGTCAAAGCAGAATACTGCTGGTGTTGGAGGGACGTACCAGAATATGCAATGGAAGATCTGCTTTGAACATTCTGTGGCAGGCTTGAACGACGTCATGAATCGGAGACCATACGGGTACTCCTGCGGCTGTGTTGGGCCCGCTGTGAGTGCTACGACTGGAAACAGCACCCTCAGAGGCGGTGGCACCGACAAGGGGGCTAGTTGTAGAAACCGATGAAGACGGAGAGGCACTGCGGCATATCGCGACATTCAGGAGAGTCACGAGGATGTGAAAAAGATTGAACGTAGTTTGGAAGAGCTGGCACAACTCTTTAACGACACAAGCATCCTTGTTGAGCAGCAAGAGGAAAGAACCACACCATCCCACCTCGCGCAATTTGAATCTGCCAACTCTTCGACAATATCCTGGATGGATTTCAGGTCCGCGCCGTCTTGCCGATCTCCAGCACACACATCATGGAGTGCCTCGCATGATTGAGTTTAACAACCCACCTCATCGCGAGTGAAAATTTGCAAAAATAAGACAGGTTGGAGCTCATCCATGCCGCATCAATTTAGAGAGGTTTTTGCATCTGGCGTTACTTGACAATTTTGCAAGATCCAGATGACAACAATTAAGGCCGAAAAAGACCGAACAAAAGAAGGGTAAAAACTAGCAACTACCATATATGACATGACCGACCGACCGACCGACCTCTGGTTCGAGGGGGAGTTTTGGATATGATGTCGCCCCGAATGTCGGATCGAGTCCATCACGACTATAAACTGATGAACACGACCCGAGTCCATCATGACTATAAACTGATGACATGACCCGAGTCCGTCATGACTATAAACTGATGAACTCGACCTGAGTCTGTCATGACTATAAACTGATGAACTCGACCTGAGTCCGTCACGACTATAAACTGATGAAATGAACTTGAGTCCGTCACGACTATAAACTGATGAAATGAACATGAGTCTGTCATGACTATAAACTGATGAATTAAACTGGAGTCTGTTATGACTATAAACTGGACCTGTCGAGTTTGAGTCCGCTATGACTTTGAACTGGATTCGAGTCCACTATGACTTTAAACTGGATCGGAGTCCACTATGACTTTAAACTGGATTGGAGTCCGCTATGACTTTAAACTAGACCGGAGTCCGCTATGACTTTAAACTGGATCGGAGTCCGCTATGACTTTAAACTGGACCGGAGTCTGCTATGACTTTAAACTAGATCCA
>QLPG01001405.1:0-36132 GCA_003314385.1 Gomphus sp. MG54 | reverse complement strand
AAACTGGAAAAGGCTCATATTTCAAGTTGAAGGTGGGAAATAACTCTCGTGTGATCAGGATTAGGAAAAAATATCTTCATGAGGTGTCCATACCCATCGTTGAAGAGGAATACACAATTGAAACCTACACCCCACATCGGGTTCAATTGGTTGCTGGTCTACGAGTGGACATGATCGCTCTTCGTCTTAGACGAGATGAGATTTCATGTCCATAGCTTGTGTTATGCAGGTTAAGAAAGGGAATTCATGATTCCTCTTGTTTCCCCGGGTTTCAGTCGTAGGTACTGATGGAAAGAACTAGGGAGCAAAGAGCAAATGAAATGACTCTCCCATAAGCACCATGGGAGCCTAGTCTGTAATCGTGCAATCATAAGATGGATTGCAAGGTGGTTTACCCGGGCATAAGCATACGAGAACTTGAAAAAAAAGGTGGTTATGGATCATCGCCCTGATAGGTTGAACTAATTGAATGGTGTTTGAGGCCTCTTTTATCACTCCTTGGCTTGCGATCGGTCTTTGAAGATGAGAAGCACCAACACGAAATCCAATTCAATTCGACAAAGCGCGCAAGCAACAGATATATGCAGGCGATACGATCGACAAACAAAAAAAAAAAGAAGGCGCACAAATGAAAACAAGAGCAACACAAACAGCGACATCCAGGGCAAAATGAAACAGACAGTCTATGAGAAACGGAACAAGAAAACGGAATAAGTGCCAGGAAAGCAAGATTAACCAAAGTAGGGATAACAAGAAGCTGAAGCGACCCTTCTAAAGAAAATGACCAGTAAACGTCTCATTCAATCCACAAGACATAAAAAAGGGAAATTCACCTATCGCCCATCAAGATTACTCCAATTCCCATTCCTGCGCTTGGTAAGCAATCGCACGTTGAACTGTGCTGAAGAACGATGTCCTCACCTTCCTCAACAATAAAGCACACCTTAGAGACCTTCTGTACAGGCTCGGTACTCCGTTTATTGGATCGTGTCCGAGGCCCCGAGAAAGAAGCGGCGGAGGAAGATCTGGAGGAGGAAGTAGATCTAGGACGACCAGCGGAAGGGGATGCAGACTTGCGCTCCGGATGCAGCAAACAGAGAGGAGGCAAATAGATGGGATCACAAGGTGGTCTGATCTCAGAAGAATGAAAATCACGCATAAACATCTCACCCAATCCGGGAGATAAATAAAACTGACCGATCAACCATCTTCGCACTCCTAGTCCTGCGCTCGTGAAAAATCACTGCGTAGAACTGCTTTAAAGCAACAATGCCATCATCCGACTCGACTGGACAACAGCATACCCCCTCAACCTTTGGGAATCGCTCAGGATTAAGCATCTTGGCCAGCGAAAGAAGCAGCAAACGAGGATGTCGTTATGGATCCGGCAGTGAGAGATAGTGCAGACATGAATGCAGATGCAAGCCCCGCCCAGTCATCAGTCAGATAGATGGAAGCATTTTCTGCGGCGGTATCGCACTAAGCCTTCAGGGTTCTTGTACTCTCCCCCTTCGGTGACATCCGCAGTCTTGGCGACTTTGCGGGGACGCTGAGCTTCGTCATCTTCCTCTTGCTCATCCTCAGCATCAGAAGTGTGTCCTTGGACATACTCATCATCATACGGCCGACGACGCTTCCGACGACGTTGCCCAACCTCAACGGATGTTCTTTCCACGTCCATATGGAGATCTTCCCCAGTGGCCAACGCGCGTTGCGATCGACCAATTCGACTAGGTTCCGACACCAGTGAGGCACCGTGGCGTGATATCGTCGCGGGCGAGTATTGGACCGTCACTGAAGGCAATCCACAAGTTACAGGGGTCGGACCATGTTGGGTCGAGGGCACCTTGCCGCAGCGGGATATCGTATCGGGTGAATGGCGCACCGACGCTGACTGGACTGCTGTGGGTGGATAAGTTCTAGACTGTCCAAACAGGTCCTCCCATGAGGGTGCCTGGCAGCGACGGCGGGATGTTGTCGCAGTTGAGGGGACAGAGTAAGACGCCGAGGACTGAAAACGCGTCGAATCCACCTGCACCTGATCCTGATTAAGACACGATGGTAAGTACAGTGATTGGATGTTCCTCAACAATTGTCGCTCACCTGTAGACAACCACGTTCAAGATCCGCAATGTCGGCGAAGTCATTCAACGGGATCGCGTGTCGTGGAACAGGGCACAAAATCTTGCGACGGGTCGACGCGTTTGGCAAGGCCGGGCCACTGGGCAACGTGCGCGCCATAAGCCGCGGTGCGCCTGGCGGCACCAATGGGGATGATTGGACAGCGCTGTGAAGGTGAGGATGAGTATCCCTATATTTGAAAAAGGAAGGACGGCATACCTTGACGGTTGAGGGTCGGACACGACCGGAGGAAGCTCTGGGGAGGAGGGCAGGGAGTCTGACTCTGAGGGCCAGACTGCAAGAACAAGTCGAGGCGGAACTGGACTCGACGAGGGATGGGTGGTTGCAAGGGGATGGTATGTCTCCGATGGTCTGCTTGCCGAGTGGTCGTCCACGCGAGAAAGTTGCGAGGACGAGAATGAAGGCTGGGTGGGAGGAGAAGAAGAAGATACGGTAGTATCTCTTCCCCGTACGCCTACTCGTGAGCCTCGAGTGTCGTTTCGCTGACGATCACTCGCTATGGTCGAGGTTGGGAACATGCGACCATTGAAAAAACTGAAGAATTTGTCTATCATTGAAGCTCTGGCGGAATTAGACGAATCTCTGAGCTCAGCCATGGTGGTGGTTCTCACAATCAGTTGAAATTCCGGCTGATAGCCGGCCGACAGTTTATATAGACTACGGACGGAGTTTCAAAATACTATCGCACTTTGAAATACGTCAACCCTTTGTCTTGCCAAGTTATCTCCCTTGTTTAATTGGCTTTGCAGTTCTAATACATATAATATTTGCGGTGCCGAGCTGATCGCGAATCTTGATGCTAACTTGGCGATTTCTCTCCTACACATACCCGCTGTCTGGTGTGCTCACCACTTGGTCGAATAGTAGTACTCCAGTCCAGTAGCAGGGGTTTCACTGGTGGGTCGTCTTACTAATTGAATATTCTGACCCGGTGTCAGCTGGCGCTCATTAATTGTCTGTCCGAATTATTAAATAATACGTTCTCCATACTCTAGATCTTTCGCTATATTCTTTCGCTATATTGAGTTAGTATTCTCCTCGCGCTATCCTGACACGACCCTTCACCTTCTTCCTACATCTCACAGCTACATACTTCCCAGTGCTATCCATCCCATGCTATTCCAGCAGGCCCCGTAACCTTGGGACCGCGTTCTGAGTCGAAAGTTTTTTCGCTCCGACCCCTGCGGCGACCTGGATGGCGGAGTTTGTGGCAACTCAATTTGGCATCCCGATTTCGATACTCATATCTCTGTAGAGTCTTTGGCCCTATGCTAATTCATCGTACTGGCCTGCCTGTATTCCATCACTTTTGGTGTCCAACTGTGCAGGAATTATTATTGCATGCTTTCATGCACTCCTTCTCGGCAATGTAGCCAAGAGATCACTATTCTTCGCACCTTTGACGACCTTTTTCTCGGTGTTCCCCATCTGATGCCCCTTGCCGTTGCATTCTATTATCCTATTTCTTCAGATGTTCTTTCCTCTCGGTCAAGAACATGCGACGCGTCTCATCCTACACCATCAAACCATCATAATATAACACCTAAGACTTATTCCCTCGATTCGCCCCTTGCGTTTTTTTTCTTGCTCGATATCTTTGAATTTGTGTTCTCTAGGACCACAACTTGGGGTCAAGTGTATGTCCCGAGACACCGGTATGGCCTTTATGCGTGATGTTATGTAAATTTGCCTATTCTCATATTTGTTTGTTTGTTTCCGGCTGGTCGTTGATCAGGATCTTGCCTGGTGATAATGTGTCGATGACGACTGTGTTCCTCAGATTACCTTGTTTTTGGTGGTCTTTGTCTTCTAGCTTGATGACATTTCTTGACTTGTGGCTGCATAATTGTAAAGGGTCGAGGTAAGCTTATTTCGGTGCCCCTCATCATAGACGACACGTACTGATGGTCCCCAGGAAAATAACTTTTTTTTTATGTACTGTTGGAACTCACCATGACCAGAAGACGGTTGTTTCAAGCAGGCTATCAATACCCTGATCTGAATTGTATGTTCTCTACCACCCGAACATCACACCGGACTCCAATGCATGGTGTTGCTTGTACCTATTATGGCTCAATCAAGAGAATGCCGTATCGTTTACTTCCATCTCGTAGATCCTCAACAATACTCGTCGAGTAGGCACCAGCCATAGCACATAAGCATCCACGGCTCAAGTCGAAGACTATCAACCGGTGTCATATATCGAGGTGAGTTTACTTAATTATGCCATTCATGGTAGAAAACATGTACGATGGTCCCCAAGAAAATATGGGGTAAGAAAGAAAAAAAAACCGGCCTCCCATTTCTTCCTCCTCAGGAAATGGCAAACCACACGTAAGCCAAACACCATTAATAATCCATATGGGCAGGGTTTCTTTTTTTGGGCTCACAGATGGGCTGTACTCGCACCCGCTTCCCTCAAGTCCTCAAATGCTCAGCACTTCTCAGACCTCGACCTTCCTCTCTGCAGCAGACTATTGATGCCTCAACCGTTCTGTGCCTCACCGAACATCGCACTGAAATCCAATTGCCGAGTCAGAAGACCGCAGACTCTTTTTGTTTTATAATCCTATTTATTGTCTTTTGGAGCTAGGCTCTATGTAGGGCTGACTGATTTCAGTGTTATTCTAACGTCCATTTTGTTATCCTGCTCTCGCATGCTTTTAGGCAACATGGATCCACAAATGAAGCTACTTCACAACAACAGATGACGACGGCCACTTCTTTACGATACGTTACTGCACTACAGCTGCCTTTATACAATCGATTGTCTGAAGATCTCCCTGGATATTACTCCACAGCAACAAGATCAGGCTCGGCTACTTGCACAGGCCCCATGCCTCATTCAACATTGTATATCATGAATGACTAGCTACATATTTAGCGAACCAAATTCTATTCCAATCCTTAATCTGTAAGATCTATTAGATTATTATCATTATTAGCAAAATGCTCCTTTGTTCAATGGTTGCGGTTGAATTATCACAAAATATAATATCATTGAAATTTATGCAGAAAATGTAGTAAAAGGGAACAAATCATACTATTGGATCATCCTATATGTTTTGTCCTGCAGAGGACAATGCACCTGAACATTTAAAAGGACCCCTGAAAATAAGGGAGGAGGTTTACAGAATGTCCAAACAAATTTGGGGCGGGATTTTCACATAGGTCTGTCCTAGTCCAAATGATTTTCCCACCCACCCACACCTATGTCTGGTGGGTGTCTGTTAAGTACATGACACCAAGCCTCAGTTCACTTGGTCATACCAGCTGAATGGTCTTTAACATTTAATCCCACACACAAGTGACAAGTCATTTTCCTCACTAGTATGTGGTTTTGGCTCGGTATATTCAGTTCATCACTTGGCCCCATTCCCCTTCAATCCATCCTTTCTACCTTTGTTTATTCTTTTATGCCCTGATCTGCTTCCCCTCAGGATATGTTTTTATTGTTCTATTTTTGGGTATGCCTCTATTGTTTTATTTTCAGTCATATTTTTTTCTATTTTGGTTATGTCCATTGTTCTATTCTTGATCATTGTGGACAATGCTTCCACATGTTTTCCATACCTTATCCCTTTTTCATACCTTATGCTACCCTGTTCCACATCCAGTTCTTAAATATAAGTAGTGTATGGATGTAGATAATTCCTCATTCTGAATATTGACTTTGAAACCTCTAGTCCTCCTGTCTAAAGTCCTTACTTGGGCTGTGTTAGGCACCAGGGATGCCGACAATGCATGAGCTGAGCACTATTGCAATAGTGCTGACTTCACAATGCAGGTGGGAATTGGCCAAGTCCTGGAGACTGATTGGAGTGGCTGTTAAGTCTCAGTAAAGCTGATATTGTGGATGGGAGTCAGTCAAGTCCTGCAGACCATTTGAGGTGGCTTGGCTTCAATGTGCTCATGCTGTTATGGCCCATGTCGCCAATAAACCCACATTAAACCTCACAACCACCTGCACCAATTCTGGGACCTTTCCAACTGCCCCAAGCCCAAATAACTGCTTTCCAAATCCCAATGCATCATTCTGAGGTTCCACGTTTCTGAACCTCCAAAGATTTGTCAAGTACACGTACCGAGGACCCGATAACTCGGCGGTACCGACTAAAATACTCCATTAATAACCAAGCACGAACCATTCAATGAGTCGTTCTCGGCCGGACGCACATATCGGACACATCCCTCATTCCTACGCCCACTCCTCACTCCTCGGTCCGCCTTACCTCGGCACTTCCTGCCCTTGTGTTATCTTCGGTCATGGCCTTGTTTTACAATCGGGCACTTCCTATTGTGCTAGGGCTCGTCCTATTATTCTGTCCTTCATTGTTCTATTTCCACCTTACATCTCTTATTCTAATTTTACTCGTTGTGGACAATGACCACATGTGTTGCATACCTTGTTGTCCCACATTCCTTATTCCACATGTCGCTTCTTAACCTATATAAGTAGGACATGCATGTACATACTTCCTCATTCTGGGTATCGACTAGGCTTAGGCCCTTCTACCTTCTTCCTCTCTGTTAAGTCCTCGACTCAGGCCGGCATCTTCAGCATCCCCCTGAGTATCTGTCTGTCGCAAATACAGTGGCACGCATGGCAAGTAGGGTGCAACGCACGAGCACGTTGAAGCCAACGCCACTACTCTTGGCCTGCAGGACTTGGCCATAGTCCGCCTGACCTTTCGACAACACCCTTTCGGCAGTACCGAAGTCCATCAGTATCCGGCTCCTGACAAGATTCCAAAGTCAAGGTTCTGCTCCTTTGATAAACAACGTGCAGGATCATCACATACCTCACTCCCTTGTTCTTCACGTTGTATTGCCCCTTGTACTCTCTTCCCCCCTTGTCTTTACTCAGTAAAAGATAGTACAAAGACTAGATACATGTATATAAGCCACTAGTCGACTGGACTATTTGCCAGTACAAATATCGGCTTAATTCTGCATCATAGTTTCTGATTAAGTTCTGGTAACTTTCTGACTTTCCGAAATTAGGGACAGACGATCGAGGAGGGCGCAACATCTAAGTTGAAGCCAAGTCCCTGTGACCTTGAACCACTAGTACCTCTCTATACTGTGAACAGTCCCCCCTTTCCGGCGCTTCCCATCCCCCTTTCCAATCCCTATCCAAATCCGACCCATAGCCCTCCATTTCCAAAGTGTGAATCCCCTTTGGAAATCCCTCGGCACCCTTCCGGAAGCCTCTAGCTAAGTGCCGACATGCAGATTTAAAATGTGCGTTGTACCCTGCTCTTCTGTGTGTGCCACTAATTTGGACTGAAGAAAGACCTGGGAGGGTACTGAGAGTGTCAGTCCAAGTAAGGGAGTTTAAACTAAAGAAGGGGAGTGTCAAGTACACATACCAATACCCATCCGCTCGGCAGTGCTGACTGAGCAACCATCCTATATCCACGACTGGGTGTCCACGCCACACACATAACACTTGATACACTGGTCTAGGTTTGGTACATCCACCATCCACATTCCTTGTCCTTACCCTTCGGTCTGCCTCATCTTGGGACTTCCTGTCCTTGTATCATTCTTGGCCACGACTCCATTGTTTTATAGTGGGCCACTCCCTATTGTCCCATCATTGGTCATGCTTCTATTATTCTACTCTTTATTGTTCTATGCCCGTTTGCATCCCTTCATTCTAATTTTACTTGTTGTGGACAATAACCACATGCTCTGCATACCTTGTTGTCTCACATTCCTTATTCCACATGTCACTTCTTAACCTATATAAGTAGGACATGCATGTATGTACTTCCTCATTCTGGGTATCAACTAGGCTCAGGCCCTTCTACCTTCTTCCCCTCTGTGAAGTGCTCAACTCAGGCTGGCATCACCAGTATCCTCCCAAGTATCTGTCTGTTGCAAATCAGTGGCACACATGGCAAGTAGGGTGCAACGCACGAGTATGTTGAAGCTAACACCACTACTCTTGGCCTGCAGGACTTGGCCATTGTCTGACCCGATGACCTTTGGCAGTACCAAAGTCCGACAGCATCCGACTCCTGACAGGGAGACAAGAGGTAAACCAAGTCAGTATTCAGAGTGAGGAACTATCTGCATACATCCACTACTTATATAGGTTAAGAAGCAAGATGTGGAACAGGGTGGTATAAGGAATGGAGAACAATAAGGCATGAAGGATCATGTGGAGGTATTGTCCACAGTGATCAAGAATAGAATAAGAAATGTAAGCAAGGATAGAATAATGAAATATGGCTGAGAATAAGATAATGAGGGAGTGGATGAGAATAGAACAATAGAAAATGGCTGAAAATAAAACAATAGGACCCTGACCGAATAATAAATGAATAATAAGTGTCCTGAGGAAAAACGGGTAAGGGAATGGATGGGGAATAAGAGAATAGTAGAGGATGGTATCAAGTACATGTACCAGGGTCTTGGTAACACAGCAGTTCCGACTGGACAATCAGTCTATTTCATGCACAAGTAATCAAACCACATACAAGTCACTTGGTACATTGGTCTCGGCTTGGCACATTTGCTATCCACATTCCCCATTTCTATCCATCATCCAATCATCCTTCACTTGTTATCCATTAATCCCACCTGTCTATCCTTTATTCTTGCCCCATTCCACCTTGGGACATTTCCTCATTGTTTTATCCTCAGCCATGACCCTATTGTTTTATATTCAGTCACTTTCTATTATCCTATTCTTGGTCACATTTCTATTGTCTTGTTTTCATTGTTTGTTCTATTCTTGGTCATAGTGGACAATACCTCCACATGATTCTTCATACCTTATTGTTCTCCATTCCTTGTGCCACCCTGTTCCACATCTCACTTCTTAACCTATATAAGTAGTGAATGTATGTAGATGGTTCTTCATTCTGGAAATCAACTAGGTTTATACCTTCTTGTCCTCCCTTCTCCTGTCTAGAGTCCTTTACTTGGGCCAACACTCTTGGCACTCTCCCAAGTATCTCTTCTGTCTCAAATTAGTGGCATGCATGGAAAGTAGGGCACAATGCACAAGCACATTGAAGCCAAGCCACTATGACTGGCCTGCAGCACTTGGCTGCTTCCCACCAGCATCTTGAAGCTGGCACTATTACTATAATGCTCAGCCCACACATCGTCGGCAGTACCAGTGCCTGACAGATAGAGGGGATGGGATGAGAGGAGTGATCCAGATAATGTACCAGATGTACCGAGCTGGGACCACATGATAGTGAGGGATGATATGGGTAAGGGTCAGTCAGTCGGTATTGCCAAGTGAACCAGGGCTCGGTATCATGGACTTGACAGTGGCTTGGCTTCAATATACTTGTATGTTGCACCCTACTTTCTGTGCATGCTACTAATTTGGAATAGATGTAATACCCAGGAGAGTGCTGAGAGTGCTGGCCTAAGTAAGGGACTTCAGACGGGAGAAGGGAAGACAGGGAGGCATAAACCTAGTCGATATTCAAAATGAAGAAATATCTACATACATTTGCTACTTATATAAGTTAAGAAGCAAGATGTGGAACCAGGGTGGCATAAGGAATGGAGAACAATAAGGAATGGAGACCATGTGGAAGTATTGTCCACAGTGATCAAGAATAGAATAAAGAAATGTAAATGAGAATAGAACAATGAAGATAAGATAATAGGAATGTGGCCAAGAATAAGATAATAGAAAATGACTGAATATAAAACAATAGGGTCATGGCCAAGGATAAAACAATAAAGAAATGTCCTAAGGTAAAACGGGCTGAGAAATAAAGGATAAATGGAGTGGGGATTAATGGATAATGAAGGGGGAAGAGTGAATAAGGGATAGGAGTGGGGGATGTGGATGAGGAATGTGCCAGGCCAAGACCAATGTACCAAGTGACTTGTATGTGGCTTGGTCACTTGCACGTGGAAATAGACCGATCACTTGGTCAGCACTGCTGAGTTATGTCAAGTATACATACCAAGGTTCCAGTAATTTGGCAGTGCCAACTGAGCAGTCAGACTACATCCATGTACAAGTGCCCACGCCACATGCAAATCAGTTGGTATGCTGGTCTTGGCTCGGCACATCCACCATCCACAGTCCTTGCCCCCATCCCTCATCCACTCTATGCCATTCACCATCCATTAATCCTACCACACCTACTCCTTATTCCTCGACCTGCCTCACCTCAGGACATCCTGTCCTTGTTTTATCCTTAGCCACAACCATTGTTTTATAGTCGGGCACTCCCTATTGTCCTATCCTTGGCCACATTCCTATTATTCTATTTCCATTGTGATATCCCCATTTACATTCCTTTATTCTAATTTTACTCATTGTGGACAATACCCCCACATGCTCTGCATACCTTATTGTCCCACATTCCTTATTACACATGTCGATTCTTAACCTATATAAGTGTCAGGGTTTGGATGCTGATGGACTTCAATACTGCTGAAGGTTGTTGGGCGGACAATGGCCAAGTCCTGCAGGCCAAGAGTAGTGGTGTTGGCTTCAATGTACTCGTGCATTGTGTCCTACTTGCCATGCATGCTACCGATTTGCAACAGACAGATACTCGGGAGGATGCTGATGCTGGCCCGAGTCAAGGACTTCACAGAGGGGAAGAAGGTAGAAGGGCCTAAACCTAGTCGATACTGTCAAGAGTCGGATGTTGATGGACTTTGGTACTGCCGAAGGTTGTCGGGTCGGACAATGGCCAAGTCCTGCAGGCCAAGAGTAGTGGCATTGGCTTCAACATACTCATGCGTTGTGCCCTACTTGCCATGCATGCCACCAATTTGCAACAGACAGGTACTCGGGAGGATGCTGGTGATGCCGGCCTGAGTTGAGGACTTAACAGAAGAGAAGAAGGTAGAAGGGCCTAATCCTAGTCAATACCCAGAATGAGGAAGTATGTACATGCATGTCCTACTTATATAGGTTAAGAAGTGACATGTGGAATAAGGAATGTGGAACAACAAGGTATGCAGAGCATGCAGTTATTGTCCACAATGAGTAAAATTAGAACAGTGAATGTAAACCAGGATAAAACAATAAATGATAGAATAATAGGGAGTGGGTCAAGGACAGGACAATAGAGGGTGCATGACTATAAAACAAGGGTTGCACATGAAGATAAAACAAGGATGGGGAGTCCTGAGGTGAAGTGGATCGGGGAATAGACAGATGGTGTAGTGGATGTGCCGAGCCTAGAACGGCATACCAAGTGATGTACATGTGATGTGGACACTTGTACGTGGACGTAGAATGGGTACTCGTTTGGAACTTCCAAATGACCAGAACCTCAGTACGTGTACTTGACAGATACCCAGAATGAGGAAATATGTACATGCATGTCCTACTTATATAGATTAAGAAGCGACATGTGGAATAAGGAATGTGAGACAACAAGGTATGCAGAGCATGTGGTTATTGTCCATAATGAGTAAAATTAGAACAAGGGAATGCAAAATGGGGATAAGACAATAAAGGATAGAATAATAGAGGCGTGACTAAGGATAGGACAATAGGAAGTGGCTGACTATAAAACAATGGAGTCATGGCTGAGGATAATACAAGGACAGGAGTCCTGAGGTGAGATGGACCAACAGGTGAGGACAAGGAGTGTGGATGGTTGCTGGGTCGGCACTGCCGAGTGGACGGGTCCGGTATGTGTACTTGACAATAAGTAGGACATGCATGTACATACTTCCTCATTCTGGGTATCAACTAGGCTTAGACCCCTTGTCTCCTCTTTCCTCTGTAAAGTCCTCTACTTGGGCCAGCACTTTTGGCACTCCCTGAGTACCTCCTCTGTCCCAAATTGGTGGCATGCATGGCAAGTAGGGCACAACACATGAGTACATTGAAGCCAAAGCCACTACTTCTAGCATGCAGGACTTGGCCACTCCCTGCCTGAATCCTCGGCATTACCAAAGCTTGACAAGTTACCCAATACCCGGTACGTGTATATGACAGGCCGATGCCCTTGGCACCCTCCTGAGTTACTCTTCTCTCTGAAATCAGTGGCACACATGCAAAGTAGGGCGCAATGCACAAGTACATTGAAGCCAGCCATGTCCATTGGTCTACTGGACTTGGCTGATACCCCACCAGCATTGTGAAGTCAGTACTTTTGCATTAGTACTCACCCATGCAACCTCAGCACTTTCGGTGCTTGATAGTGTCTAAAATTCTATGAGCCCTGTCAATGTCTCTGTTCTTTTCCATCCTAGTTGCAAGCAATTAAAAAAGTGAATGGAAGGAGTCAGGGACTGGTGCCCTCGCACTGTCATGTATGATAGGTATATATATATCTTTACTGTTACTTATAGCAGCAGCTCACAATCAACCAGTTTTAACATTTTATTCAAAGGAGGCTAGAAGCAGGAGTTGACATGCATGGCAGGCCATCATGTCTGCAATCAGTGCTTTGTCCTATGTGGTGGCACAGACTTTTGAGAGGATAAACTCACCAAACCACTTCTGTTCCATCCATCATGACAAGGCTAACATCATGGCTGAGACATAAATTCACATCCCATCAATTCATTTCCTTTATAGGCTCCAAGAGGAGGTAAAGTTTGCCAATTTTCAGACAAACTTGGTGGACAACAAGGACTGGGCCACTTTCCAGGAGTTGTCTAAGTGTTTGCAGGCATTGGGATCAGCAATAAAGGACCTGAAAAGTACCACAAAGGGAGGAAAAAAAGGTGTGAGGTATGCATGACTCTTGCACACTCTTGCCTCTAGTTGTCCAACTTGTATTGTATTGTTTTTACATGGAACTATATGTAGAAACCAGGTAGAGAGAGGCCTAGGCAGATTTTTTATTTATTTTTCTCTGCCTGAACAAATATTTCCCCTTTGGGATAGGTCTGTCTGTGTCTGAATCTTTTTCCCTGGCCTCCAATATCTGCATCCAAACTTTTTGCCATTTGAGCCTGGCAAACCTCCTTTCTTATTTTCAGAAGTCCTCATTTAGATCAAATATAGTCACTTCAGCTCTCTGTTGCAGGCCATTTCGGTCAATAGCCCAGATAGTTGCAATACTGAGATACAACATATGTATGGATGCCAATTATGCTGATAGGGCAGATGCATTATCTATAGGCAGCTATACAGTCATACTTGGAGGAGGAGCGATCACATGGAGCTCAAAGAAACAAAGAACAATCACACTGTCAACTACTGAGGTGGAATACATTGCATTAACTGAAGGGGCAAAACAAATCATTTGGCTTAGAAGACTCTTCCAAGATCTTGGATTAGATCAAGCTGCACCCACATCTATTGGATAACCTAAGCACCATTACACTTTCCCATGATGCTATGTGTATCACGCATGGACTAAAAATATTAGAGTTGCTTATCATTTCAGTCCAAAAACTTCATGGAAAAAAAATGGAAGCAGTCCCAATGCCACCATATGCATGATAGATATACATATATGCAGGAAAAAGATCAGAACATGCTGTAGGAAAAAGTATGGAAGTATGGAAAGGTATAGAAAATGATTTCTATAAGATAATGCTTGCATATCAACCCAATATTCCTCCCATCAGCTCTGAAGGGTGAAACAGCCCTCAGTGCCAGGTACAGGGCTGTATAGATGGCATCCACCCAAATGCACCCCTAAAATCACAGAAATATTATTTTAAGTTGTTTATATTGTCTGTAAAGCTGCTGTGGAGCTGCACCTTGAGGGGAGTAGAATTGAGGGATATGTTATGATTATAATGTTGTAATATGTGCAAAAATACTCAAATAATCTCTTGGTTCTAACATCAAGCCTCACCCTGAGGCTTATTATATGATGAATGGTGAGCCTAGCCTAGTAAGTATAGCGATCTATAAAATTCCATCTGACCTGATCTAGACATCTGACCGCTACTCAATGAATGTTGCTGTGGCACGTATGAGCTTTAGAGTTTGACCCCGACAGCTTACCTCCTATGGGACATATGTTTTGAGTCGGACAATTCGGCCTGCACTGCCCTGAGAAGTTATCACAGCTTTGTGTTTCAGTGCTAAGTTGCACATCCCTTATCAATCCTCGTATATAACACGAGCCTTCCTCTCAAACTATCTCAACCTTCGCCTCCCTGCTTCATCACCATGAATGTTCTAAGTCCCATCCTTGGCTTGGAAGATAAACAACACAACGCGAGTAACCCTGAACCTCAAGAGAATGAAGAATACAACCCAGAGGGACGGATAGAACATAGGATATGCGAGGCTTCAGAGGAGTTCAAGGGCTGTATTTTGGAATCTGTTGGGGTGAACGTCTCGGACATGTGGAACAGAGATGAAGATATGGAAGGGGCTTCCATATCTGCTGCCGCTAGTCATCTTCCTAACCAACCACTGCCTACCACCGCTAGACGAACCTCAACACTTAGGGGTGCTCCATCAAACAATCCCTCAGTCACGCATAAGAAACGGAAGTCCAAAGCGAAAGAATTACATGTTGGGTACGTCTGTTTTCCATTCATTCCTTCATCATACATAGACTCATCATTATTGTTGCTGGTATCTGATCATTTCTTGCACGTTCCAGCTCTGACCCAAAGAAATTTATGAAATTCCTCTTACGGCTGTATCAGAGAAGCGGCAGAGATACTGAGCCTCAATCAAAGCACATCAGGGACGAAATCTGGGAGGCGCAACCAGGTATGAATCATCTGGTATCCCAAGCCTTTGGTACTACACTTCATACCTTACCAAAGCACAATGCACGTCTTCGCCGTTCATAAAATTCAAAATGCAGGAGAGCCAAATCTGTGAACTCGCTTGTTGAACAATCTGGCATATACAAAGTGCTGAAACAGGTCACATTTTCCGTTTCAGATGCGAAGGGAAATGTGAATATACATTTTGGAAGTGAGATTAAAATTTTTTACAGCCATTCATTCCACTCTGACAGTACATAAACCTTGAAGGTATGAGTAGTCAGCCAATACCCATGTCCTCAGGTCCCTTGGATGACCCCGATGCATGTAACATTGATTCATTTTGGAAACGCAGTGTACTGATACAAAACTACAGATAAGAACTTATACGCGTGATGATATTAACCTTCTTGAGACGATAAATCACTATGACATCTATCTGAGTCCTCACTCAGACACATCTATCCCCACGGTCACAGTCAAGCTGCATAAGGCAAACCGACATGATGGTCGAATAGTTCTTGTAAAAACGTATCATGGCTCTCCTTCTCAACGGAAGACAACTCTCGTACGTTCTCGTTGTGTTCCAGACCCTTGGGTATGTTTAATCGTGTCGTAGTTTGAGCGAGACATCTCTTTTCGCAGAGATATCATGTGAGTTGTGGTTGGAGAGTAAGTGTAACGAATGCTGATCGCTTTATTGTAGGGATCCTTCGATATTACAGCTCATTGGAGCCAGCAGAATCACCAGCAGGATCCCGTTTGAAGTTTTTCACATGCCAGGCGAAAATTTTGAGAGTTTGAGGAGTTGGGTGGCACGGACGCATTCATCAAAACCTGTGGAGTTGATATATGGACTCTATGACATGGTTTGTGATCGCATATATCAGGTTGTGTTGGTATTGATGCACCTGTTGCACCAGCGGACATCAGTTCTGGTATGACACACTCAATCGTTCATATAATTATTTATAGTATTGTCGATGACTAGGCATTGGCAGAGTCTCAACTGTCGGGAGGATTTGTGTTTCCTGTTGGTGGCATGGTAATGAATCCATTTTCTGAATTCAACCTCGCTGAAAATCTCTAGTGTGACGGCCTTTGCGTTACTGTGCAGGGAAGATATGGTCGACCCCAGTGGAAACTGATATATGCTGGCCAATTGTCAGGTGGAGACAACCAACCAAGTGTAAGTTGCCATATTTGCCGATAGATGCTCCCAGTGGTGCTCATGATCACGGCAGTCTGTTTCGTATATTCTAACTCAAATGGGCAATACTCTTCCAACATTAGTATTAGAAGATATCGTACATTCCTGGTATAATATTATCTGTCTATAGACATGTATGGGGAGGATACGATCCTAACCCCGTCAACTGGATGGTAAAGCCCATGCTTCGCTCATCATCATGGGCGCACCACACTGAAGACCTCGTGGATATTCTTGGATGTCGATTTGACGAAATCACGCTTCCTATGGTCGGGGCTGCATTTTTTGAGAAAGGCTGGCTAGTGGAGGATGCCCGTCACATTCCACACAGTTTCAGTGCTGCAAGTGGTGGGGTCGGTTTGGGTGACATTGGCTATGTCGACAAAAATGATAAATTTGTGGTCGTGGGCAACGTTCATTACCACATGCAAGGACAAGCTGGATCACTGTCCTGGAATTATAAGCGGAATTACTATAACAGTAAATACCCCGAGAACACCCCCAAAGAAGCTATATTTAGCCAAGGAGGTCAGATATTCCAACGGGGCAGGCAAGTCCATTTCCACTTTTGTGTCTGTCTTGTTAACCACCCATTGTAGACTCGTCTATCTTGCTATCCCCACCGATAAGTTAATCATAATTTCATTAGGATACAATAATCTCAATGAGACGCATGCGTGGTACTGGTTGCGCTCCATGATCGACCGTCATGGTCTATCTATTCCCCCCCTTGAACTGAAACTAGGTTAGTCTCTTTGTAAGTGCAGAAACGAGCTTTGACCAGCAGCGTGAGATAGTTACCAGAATCCAGTGCGAATGTTACATTACTCTGAAACTCGCCGACGGTCCCAGTCTTCCGGAAGATGTGTGGTCCAACTCCCAATGGGACACCCAAGCACATCCCAGGGTGACAAATCCCGCCGTGCACATTTTTTCAAACAACGATGGTCCAAATATGCGGGAATCAGGAGTCCCAGAGATTACGACAAGATTCCGTGCCTCATTCGACCCTAATCCCCAATGGCTGGATGAACCCATGTGGTATACCGAGAATGCTGGTTCCATTTCGACTGAAGTGCAAGATGGCCTCGCTCTTCATTCACATGCGAGGTAATCATTTCTCGATTTTCAGCGTAGTAACGCTATGCTCATATACAAGCAGGGGCTTCTATATATTTCACCTACAACTTCCCATTGGTGCTGCTAGCCCCTTTATCTCTGAAGTTGATGATCCATGACATACAAGCATGACTGACTGTGCACCTCATGACTGAGCTCATGTATACATGCACTACATCAGAGACTCTCCATTTAAATTCAGGATAAGGCCAGAGTGAAATCAGAGTCAAGGAAAATAACATATTGAGTCCCTTCTCTTATGCCAAGGCCTTTTGCTCTCCAGTGAGAGACTAACTCTACTTGTATTGAGCATAGTAGAGTAAAAGAGTGATAAGAAGAAAAAAACAAGAGAAACTCAGACACAGGCATGTACATAGATGGAAGATGTGGTTGCTAAGACAAGCCTCATCAAAAAGTTAAATTACAGCTGTGGTCCTTGTGGGTGTTTCTGTGTCAGCTATTTGTCAGCATTTATATAATCTGTTCCCACCCTCCAATGTCATGTGACTGGCTCACCATGTCAAGTGACCAGTTCAACTCCCTCTTCCTCCCACCACCTATACCACCTGGTTGTCAAGCTTCAGTAATGCCAAAGATGCAGATGGGTAATGGCCAAGTCCTGCAGGCTGGAAGTAGTGGCTTTGGCTTCAATGTACTCATGTGTTGCACCCTACTTGCCATGCATGCCACCAATTTGGGACAGAGAAAGTACTTGGGGGGTGCTGAAAGTGCCAGCCTGAGTAGAGGACTTTACAGAGGAAAGAGGAGACAAGGGGTCTAAGCCTAGTTGATACCCAGAATGAGGAAGTATGTACATGCATGTCCTACTTATATAGGTTAAGAATCAACATGTGGAATAAGGAATGTGGAACAATAAGGTATGCAGAGCATGTGGGAATGTTGTCCACAACAAGTAAAATTAGAATGAAGGAATGCAAATGGGGATGGGACAATGGAAATAGAATAATAGGAATGTGGCCAAGGATAGGACAATAGAGAGTGCCTGACTATAAAACAATAGGGTTGTGGCTGAGGATAAAACAAGGACAGGATGTCCAAAGGTGAGGTGGGGTAAGGGATAAGGAGTAGACAGGGTAGGATTAAAGGATGGTGAAAGGGGCAGAGCAGATGAAGGATAGGGACAAGGAATGCAGATGATGGATGTGCCAAGCTGAGACCAGTGTACCAAGTGACTTGCAAGTGGTGTAGGCACTTGTACATGGATGTAGTCTGGCTGTCTAGTCGGTACTGCTGAATTACCAGACACTTGGTACATGTACTTGACACTGGTGTACACTAATGCATCCCACCTCCCAACACTCCCATATATGGGTCTGTTAGGATGTGCAGTGTACTGGTATCACTACATCATGCATGGTGGAGGAAAGACCTCAGTATGTGCTGGGCATGTAGCATGTTTGTATTTTACACCTACCGATGCCAATATCCTTCTTTCTGCTGTTTTGGAACCTGGACAAGACCTTGGTGTGAAAGATATAACACTTTAGTCAAGCACTGTGTGATGTGAATGAGACAAAGAAGATTTTCAAACCCTGCTGCAGCACAACTCCAGAAATAATTTAATATTTATACCTTGGTCACAAACTGTGTAATGACTCTAGCAAGTTAATACAGCAAGAAAGTGATGCATTTTTTTCAGCAACAATGAATGAGACTATCAAAGTCTGCAGGTGTTGTTATATGCATCTTTTCAATTCTCCCATTACTAGAGTTTATATATTCACATATACATTATTGAGGTTGTGGTTGTGGTGGACTATGACTGGTTGGGCACCTATCATCTAAGAGATGAAAGACAAGCAGTTGGTTGAGTTTTCTCATCAGTGTTTTACTCTATACTAAGGAGGTGAGTTACTTACATAGTGTTTGTGTTACCCAGTACTGAGTAGTCCTGTAGATTGACTGTACTAGGTAAAATATATTAGTGTTTTACTCTATACTGAGGAGACTGACTGTACTAGTCCCCATAGTTGTTAGAGCTGCCATATTACCCTGTCTACTGCACCACATACCTGGAGCTATTGTGATTTTTTGTATATTATCATAACAAGTTATGGGCCCTGCAACATATTCCAACACCACCAGTAGCTCAAACAAAAGCTATCAGGTCACTGTCAGGGGACTACCGGTTTATTCCTCTTTTCCTTCCTTTTATTCCTTTTATCTCCTTCATTTCTCTTATTCCTTTGCTTATATTACTTCTTTAACCATTTCTCTATCTTCCCTTTTCATATGTTTGCTATAATCCCTTCCCCTTAATCTTCTATTGTCTTCTTTGCTGGCTGTGACAAGTTTGTTATATCAGTGTCACTGTAGCTATACAGTCACTGCTTAGGTAAGGGGGTCCATTGGTTGTTCTCTTCTGGACCTCCCTGCCAGGTAAGCAGCTTGCATGTATTTAGCTACATTACCTTTTATATACTTACTTCTGGACCTCCCTGCCAGTGTCTGGTAGTGTCTGTAGGTAAACTTAGGGTTCGAGTCCCTGGGTTAGGCCCTGGGTAGGTTGCAGGGCTGTGGTGTTTCCTGCTGTTGGTCTTCAGCAGGTACTGGAATCAGTACCCGAATAGGTTGCCCTTACAGTCACACACTTAGCCAGTGACAGCTCAAATTGGATAACCTGGAAAAGGCAGACACTTGCTACCTTATCAGTACATAAGGGGGTTAAATGACATATTGAAGGACTTGCTAGGAAGCCACTGGAAATCCCAACCTATCCCAATGTCAAGACCATGATACCGAGCTCCGGTACACTCAGTAATACCAACTGACCAACCGACCTTTACCCATATTATTCTCACTATCACAATGGTCTTGGCTTGGTACACCTGGTATATCATCTAGACTACTTCTCCCATCCTATCCATCCCGTCCCTCACCATCCTTCCATCCTCTCACCCATTCCCCCCCAAACATGTAATGACCACTCATTATCCTGATCATGGCCCTATTGTTTTATCTCTGGTCATCCTCTATTGTTCTATTCTCACCTACTATTTCATTATTTTATTCTCAGCCATATTCCATTATTCTAATCCCACTTACATTCCTTATTATATTCTTGATCATTGTGGACAATGCCTCCACATGGTTTTTCATACCTTCTTGTTCTCCATTCCTTATGCCACTCTGTTCCACATCTTGCTTCTTAACCTATATAAGTAGTGGGATGTATGTAGATAGTTCCTCACTTAGAATATTGAATCAGTTTGCACCCCCTTGCCCGCCTCCCCTATCTAAGTCCTTCACTCAAGCCGAAGCCCTTGGCATCCTCACGATGGCATGCATGGAACAGCAGGGCGTAACACATGGGCACATTGAAGCCTAGCCACTCGGAAATGGTTTACAGGACTTAACCAATATCTCAGCATTACCAAATCCTAACACCCAACACCTACTTGCTCACCAGTAAAGAGCTCAAGCAACTCAATGCCTTGGAGCAACATTGGGAAGAGTATGATCAGAGAGAGGGCATAATTAAAGCTCGATACTCACTAGTATCCTAGAGAGTACTGTCCTAGAGATCCGGGATGAAGTTCAAGCAGTCAAAATGCAGAAGAAGTTATGTACCAAGCATGAAGCAAGAGTACTGACAGTGTGAGTTGACATTTAGCAAAGGATATATGCACTCAACTGTGATGAAGAGGTGAATGTAAAGAATCACAATCATACCTTAAAGGCCATGCACATGTTGGAATTTATGTTAGGATTCGGTAACACCGAGATATTGGTTAAGTCCTGAAAACCATTTCAGGGTGGCTAGGCTTTAATGTGCTCATGTGTTGCGCCCTGCTGTTCCGTGCGAGCCACTAATTTGGACAGAAAGGAGTCTCGTGAGAGTACCGAGGGTGTCAGTTTGAAAGAAGGACTTTAGATGAGGAAGACAGACAAGGGGGTGCAAACCGATTTGATATTCTGAGTGAGGAACTATCTACATACATCCCGCTACTTATATAGTTAAGAAGCAAGATGTGGAACAGGGTGGCGTAAGGAATGGAAACAATAAGGTATAAAGAAACCACATGGAGGCATTATCCACAGTGATCAGAAAATAGAATAAGGAATGTAAGCGGGATTAGAATAATGGAGTATGGTTGAGAGTAGGATAATGAAGTGGTAGGTGAGAATAGAACAATAGAGGATGACCGAAGATAAAACAATAGGCAGTGGCCAGAACAATGAGTGGCTGTCATGTTGTTCAGGGGGAATGGGTCAAGGAGTGGATAGGAGGTGAAGGAACAATGAAGAGAATGGGACTAGAGGGGTTGTCCAGACGATGTACCGGGTGTACCGAGCCAAGGCCGTGTAGTAGTGTAAGATGATGTGGGCAAGGGCCACTTGGTCAGTATTCCCAAGTGAGCCAGTACTCAGTGTTGCGGACTTGACACTTAAGAAGATAATGACTCAGTCATGTAGTTGTAACTCGACTGATATTAATACTTCCTAGAAGATAATGACTAGATATGTATGAGTATAAGTATAGTAAGGCTTCAGATTGTTATATCCGTGATATAACTCCAACATCCTGGACATCCGAGATAGGGCACTACAAAAGAACCCCACTCCAAACCAAGTCCGAACCTACATTGCCACCTCTGAGTCCAACTAGCAACGTTGACCTCAGACCTCAGACATCTTCCGTTTTTGTCGAACAATAGTCTTATTGTAACGCCAGATGTGTAATTCTCTTCTACTCCATTTTCGTTCATCTTCTTGTTCTCTTGACTATTCCTAATTAGTTACAATAAGGATCGCATGTATAACTACCTCCAGACTTCTGTACTATACCTTAGTTCAAATATCGACTTGTATTCCCACTCACTTGTTCTCTGAACTCCAAACCTCCAAACCTCTGAATCATCGACTATCAAAATAAGGGACTGACGATCAAGGAGGGCACAACATACAAGTTGAAGCCAAGTCCCTACGACTCTGAACATACGACTTCAGACCGACTTATGTCAGCTCAGACTTGACGCAAACTCGGACCATAACACAGATAAGGGTCTCGCCTCAGTTATATAGTTGTAACTCAACTGAGGGAAGACTGAGCTAACTATGTGGTATTTATACTATAGGAGTGTGGCACAAGTACAATAGAAATAAATACAATAGAGGGTAAGAACAATGGTTCCATACCCAGTGGGCAGTCCTGCATGCAACACTGCATTTCAATAGCACAAACAATTGGATGGTATGGGGGAGATAATTGAGGATAGTGATTTTGTAGTAGTCATACTTGTGTCACTCCCAAAGGCCTTCTGTTCAATCATAAATGTCTTGTCTATCCAATACAGATTGGCACCTACCAGTGTAACATCACAAGTCAGTGTTGAGATGGTCTGAGATGAATTTGATTGGTTACAGATCAAGGACAACCAGAATAAAGATGGCAAGGCAGGCTTATTGGCAAAAGGAAAGGTTGGAGGAGAAAGAAACCAGCCAACTCTTCTAGTAACCTGGCCAAGGGCGGGAAGTCAAAGGTAGAATACTGGACATGCAGTGAGAAGGGACATATGAAATGGCACTGTCCAAAGAGCAAGAATAAGAAAAAAGGGGTAGAAAACCAGAGAAGACAGCAATGCCAATACAGCCTCACATGATTCAGAGAGCCACACATTCACATCTATTCCCAAACCAGTTGGCACCTCTAGCAATACTCTGGAATCTGAAGGATTGATGGCTGAAATTTATGACTCTGGTGCCTTGTGGCACATGTCACCCAATCAACAAAGGTTCATTGACTTCAAGGCTATTTAACCAAGACCAGTCAAAGTATAGGTTTTATGCAAGTGGACATACCAAATGGAAACTCTACTACAATGGTCACCTTGAAGGGTGTAGCTTACTGCCCATATCTAGCTTTCACATTGGTTTGTCTTGCAATATATGATACACAGTAATGCTAAAGAACTGATCCTGCATTATCAATGACAAAGGGGGAAAAACAATTGGAAGAGTCTCACTCACAAATGGTCTGTGTCACATTGACAGGGACAATGCTGCCACTACCACTGCATTTACTGGAATCAAAATTCACAAGGTCCACCAAAAGATGGGTCATGTCTCCCATAGTGTGGCAAAATGCTTGGTTGAATAAAATTTATTCTAGGGATAGTATCAAGTACACATACCGATACATGTCCACTTGGCAGTGCCAACTGAGCAACCATCCTATATCCACAACCAAGTGTCCACACTGCACACATAACACTTGGTACACCAGTCTAGGTTCGGTACATCCACCATCCACACTCCTTGTCCTCACCCTTCAGTCTGCCTCACCTCAGGACTTCCTGTCCTTGTATTATCCTCGGCCATGACTCCATTGTTTTATAGTCGGCCACTCCCTATTGTCCTATCATCGGTCATGCTTCTATTATTCTACCCTTTATTGTTCTATGCCTGTTTGCATCCCTTCATTCTAATTTTACTCGTTGTGGACAATAACCACATGCTCTACATACCTTGTTGTCTCACATTCCTTATTCCACATGTCGCTTCTTAACCTATATAAGTAGGACATGCATGTACATATTTCCTCATTCTGGGTATCGACTAGGCTTAGGCCCTTCTACCTTCTTCCCCTCTGTGAAGTCCTCGACTCGGGCTGGTATCACCAGCATCCTCCCAAGTATCTGTCTGTTGCAAATCGGTGGCATGCACAGCAAGTAAGGTGCAACACATGAGTACGTTGAAGCCAACACCACTACTCTTGGCCTACAGGACTTGGCCATTGTCTGCCCGACAACCTTCGGCAGTATTGAAGTCCGTCAGTACCCAAACCTGGACAGATAGAGTTAGACAAAGACTCACTACCCACCTTATGTCAGACATGTGCAAAGGCAAATATTGGAGGTGGTAACATGGCAGTATGACAAACTGTGTCACCCTGGTATTGTTTTCTCACAAGTAATTATTTGCCAATTATAGTTTTTGCACAGTCACAAAAACTGTTCCTCTTTGTTTCCATTGTTATAGATACTTTATTGTTATAAAACAGTATATAAGTAGCTACATTGACCACTGTCTTCCCTCAGTCGTTTGACAACCACAAACACTGAGGTGAGACATTTAGTTAGCTTACAGTCTTTCCATCTTGCTCACTTATTTAGTAGATATTTGCTACTAGGTAAAATATATATAGTTGTTTGACATCCACAAACACTGATATATTTGCTACTAGTCTATTAAATCTAACAGGTTATTGGGCCCTGCCACTCCCTACTTCAAATAGTACTCACCCTGATGTCCACTGTATTCACCACCACTGACCTCCCCCTCTCCTCAGTCCCAAAGCTCATGCCATCTGGCTTTAACTGAACCACATTTGCCATGTGTTTCTAGGATGCCATTGAGGCAAAAGGCCTATGGGGATATTTTGATAGCACAGCTACTTGTCCCATTCTCAGCACACCTTCTAAGCCTGATGAGGAGCTTGCACTTACCCAGTGGATTAAGGAAGACCGTTCTGGAAAGGCCCTCCTCACACATTGCATCCCTGACTCAACCCTGATCTGAATTCATGGGAAGAAGTCCCTGAACAACCAGTGGGACCTCATCATGAAAGAGTTCTCTTCAAAGGGTGCTTTTGCACAAGCAGACTTGCGTACCTAATTCATGGAGTCCAAGTGCCCTGACAAAGGAAATGTGCACAAATTCCTGGATGAGTTATGTGTAAAGAAGGAGGAGCTGGCCACTTATGGTGTTGTCATTGATGAAAAAGACTACCGTTCCACCATCATCAAATCTCTACCACCTCACCTCTCTGCTTTCACTTCAAACCTCCTTGCCAGTGTGAGATTGCGCAGCTCTACAAAAAATATCGACCCCAATGGGCTGATCTTGCTGGTTTCTGAAGAATACGAGCATCATGTAGTGTAGCAGTTGTGCTGTACTGGTGGCAACATGTCAAAAGGAAATGACAAAGACAAAGCAATGTCTGTCTTACCTAAATAGAAAAGCAAACACCCTAAATGAATGCCACATGGTGCATGCTGGAACTGTGGTGACAAAGGACACTATAAAGACAAGTGTCCCAAACCTGCCAAGACATCAGCAAACAAAAGCAGATCCTAGAACAATAGTGGCACCGCAAACATTGCTGTTGCATCTGACCTTGAATCTGATATGGCCTTCATGGCAGATGAACTCTTTGATTCAGACTTGAACACTGAAAGTACTGGTGATTGCGAAGGAGACTGGTTTTCTGAAGTCAGCAACGATCAAGACCATGAATACGAGATGGAGCAGTCACCTGAAACTGATGAGAGTGATGGATTTTCACTTGCCAGTGGTAACTTGAACTACCTCGATGCTGATCTGAATGACACACATGCAGTATGCATTGAAGTCAAAGAAACACTGGGAAGTTTACCTTGCATTGAGGTCTATGACTCATAGGGAACGGCACGGGTCACCCATGGGTCAAATGTGGGTGACCCGCACCCGACCCATGGGAAACCCGAACCCGTCAGCCCATGGGTTTTTTCCCACGGGTCGACGGGTGTCGGGTGCGCGCCGCACCCGCACGTGACATACGACACAAATGCGGCGTACAAACGTGCCGTACGCGCATGCAACATATGACACGAACGTGCCATACACGCACGCGACATATGACATGAACGCACCATACGCACACGCGATGTACGACACGAACACGCCGTACGTGCACGCGACGTACGACATGAACGCACTGTATGTGCGTGCGATGTACGACACGAATGCACCGTACGTGCACGCGACATACAACATGAACGTGCTGCACGTGTGCGTGTCATACGCATCAGCGTACAGTGCATTGGTGTCGGTGCATTTGTGTCAGCGCGTGTGCATATGGCGCATTGGTGTCGGCACGTTCGTGTCGGCGCGTGCACGTGCAGCGTGTTGGTGTTGGCATGTGGGCATACGGCGCATTCGTGTCATATGCGTGCACGTACGGCGTGGTCGTGTCGTACGTGTGCGCGTGTGGCATGTGCGTGTCATATGCGCGTACAAGGTTGAGGCGGCGGGTTGGGCTGGGTCACGGGTGCTCTCGGCTTGACCCGCACCCAAACCCAAGGGCACCCGACCCGGTGACCTGTGCGGGTTACCCTGACCCGTGCTATTCCCTAATGACTCAGGGTGCACTATTGTTATGGCCCATGCTGCCAATAAACCCCCAGAACCACCCATACCATTTCCGAGACCTTTCTATTTGATCAAAGCCTGAATAACCGCTTTCTGGATTCCAAAATATCAACCTGAGGTTCCACACCTCCAAACCTCCAAATATTCTGAAGCCAAGGTTCTGCTCCTTCAATGAACGATGCACAGGATCATCACGTACCTTACTCCCTTGTTTTTTGTTCTATATTGCCCCTTGTACTCTCTTCCCTCCCTTGTCTTTACTTGGCAAAAGATAGTACAAGACTAAATACATGTATATAAGTCACCAGTTGACTGGACTATTTGCCAGTATGAATATCAACTAATTTCTGCATTGTAGTTTCCGATTAAGTTCCAGTAAACTTTCCAACTTTCCAAAATTAGGGACAGATGATTGAGGAAGGCACAACACATAAGTTGAAGCCAAGTCCCTGCAACCTCGAACCACTCGACCACCCTATACTGTAAACAGTCTAGACCCCCCTGGTACTTCCTGACCTTCTGCATCTTTCCAATTCTGACCACAAACCCGTGACCTCTAGTCCCCCCATTCCCAAGTGTGAACCCCCCTCAGAAACCATTTGGAACCTCCAGAAACCCTTCCTGAAGCCCCTAACTAAGCGCTGACACACGGATATAACAACTATGCACATCACTCCTTACTGGGACACAGTTCAAAACTATGTCAAGATAACTCTAAGATCATTCCAAGCTGCAAATAAGCAAAGCTTTAGAGCAGTTGGAATGGGTGAAATGACAATTAATGTACCAAATAATGTTGATGTCTCTAAACTAAGGCTTACCAAAAGTCTTGTACTTACCTGAAGTCAGCTACACCCTTGTATTGGTTGGATGGCTTGATGATGCAGGGTTCAATGTGACTTTTGCTGATGGCAAATGCACCATACACGAGTGAAATGGCAAGCACTCCCCAAATCAGGATGTGGCCTCTACAGAGTTTTGTTGGGCATGCTAAGTGTCACCACTATTTTTCTTCTTAATTCTACTCCTTTTTCTTCTTCTTTCATATTCTTTCTTATTTTGTTTTTATTCTCTCTCACCCGATGTTTAGGTGCCCGCTTATGTAATGAAAAAAGCGCACCTTTGGTTCCTTGTCTTTGTACTTACTCAGACTTGGACCAAAGATATCTCTCAAGACTTCTTTGGGTAGTGTTGAGCAGTAAAACTCATCTGAGTTTATTCCTACTGACAGGTTATGGGCCCCGGGCTCTTACTGTTCTCACATTAACTATAGTCTACACAAGACCCATCATATTTCATCATGTCTATTGACACTACACCATCGAGCCTGGATAATTCAACCTTCAGGCTCACATTGTTGAATAATGCCAATTACCCTCAATGGAAAGGGGAAATGCGTGTGGTCCTCCAAAAAAAGAAACTATGGTCTCTTGTCATTGGGAAAAGAAAGAGACCAACAGATGAAGGGAAGAAGCTCAAGTGGGATGATGATGCATCCATGGCAGCAGGAGATATTTTCTTCGGAGTACAGGTCGAACAATGAGTCCACTTGAATGACATTGCTGAGGACCCGGTCAAGATGTGGCTAAAATTAGAATCAGTCCACCTCCAGAAACGTCCCGGTACATGGTTCAATGCATACGATGATCTCTTCGCAATCCGAATGAAGCCAGATGAAACACTGACTTCACTCATGAATAGGGACAACCAAGCCATAATAGCGATACAAAATCTACGTCCTGATCCATTTACACTACAGCAAATGGACCAGGAACTCACATGTATGGCCATGATTTGTGCCTTACCAGAAGACTACTCGTCCTTTGTCTCAGCAACGCTACTATTAACTGACCTTGATAAAGTGAAGTTACAAAGTGCCTTCATGACGGAAGAGGCTCAACACAGGCATCGTGAAGATTCCTCTTCAACAGCACTTAGAACCTCAGTTCCAACACGAGGGCAGATGCCGTCAAGGATGTGCAGCTTTTGCAGACTCAAGGGACACACTCAGGAGTTCTGCATGAAATACATAAATGCAAAAAGGGAGGTACAACAGCAGTCAGCCATGCAACGAATACTGAAACAAAACAATACCTCAAATGGAAGCACACCAACTCCACAGAATGTACAAGAGGTCTCGGGAGGTCATTTCGCTGGAAATGCAAGTAAACTCCACTCACATATCACATTACCCCCATCCATTGTCGCAGGACCAAAATCTGACTATCAATGGGTTGCAGACTCTGGTGCCTCAGCTCATATGACTCCATATCGTCAATGGCTGAGAAACTACGTACCTGAAATCATTCTGATTTGACTCGCTGACAACAAGATCATATATTCAACCGGAGTTGGGTCTGTGCAGTTTTCCCCGGAGATAAATGGAAAGAGATTGAGAAGTGTTGAATTCACTTGCGTATTACATGTCCCTGCACTACGGAACAATTTACTGTCCATTCTTTATCTCACACAAAAAAGGGACTTTACCGTTACAATCGCAAAGGATACCATTGACTTTATTTGACATGATAAGCTCCTTTTCACTGCACAAGTAGATGAGACCAACACCGCACTACTAAATGGTGTCACGGTGGTCCCAGATGAAAATGCAAACACTGCAGATGGAACTCACCTTGACCTCACACTTTGGCACTGCCATTTTAACCACCTCAATACCGATGCTGTGAAACTCCTGGTCAACAAGAATATGGTAAATGGCATTAAACTTACCACCAAGGAGGCTCCCAAAAGGTTATGTGAGCCATGCCTGGCTGGAAAGCAACATTGCGCTGCCTTTCCAACATCCCTCACAAGAGCATCACAACCCCTTGACCTAATACACACAGACTTACATGGCCCTTTACCAGTACGCACCCACTCCAGCTATCGCTACTGGGTCATCTTCATATATGACAACATGCGATTCAAAGCAATTTATCTCCTAAAAGAGAAAAGTGAGGCATTCTCAGCATTCAAACAATTTAAAGTATGGGCTGACACAACTTAACTTAAAAATCAAATGCCTTTGAGATGATAAAGGAGGGGAATGGATGTCAAGCGAGTTTGAGGAGTTCACATTGCGAAATGGAATTGAAAGACAACACACCGTCAGAGCCTCACCGTAGCAAAATGGTGATGTGGAATGTGCCAATAGAACTGCAGGAGAGGCAGTCACAACAATGCTGGCTGAATCAAGGTTGCCCACGAACTTCTGGAGTGAAGCACTAGCGGCCTTCATGCATGTATAGAATAGAAGCCCCACCCGGCCATTAAAAAATAAGACTCCCTTCCAAGTGTGGTACAAAAGAAAACCATCAGTAGACCATTTTCGAGTTTGGGGATGCACAGCATACGTACACATTCAAAAGGACCAATGAAATAGTCTTGGATCACATACGCGAAGGTGCATCTTCATTGGTTACTCCAACGGCTTCAAGGGCTGGAAATTCTATGACCTAGAAATATGCAAAATGCATATTAGCAATGATGCAAAGTTTGATGAATTCAACTTCCCAGGTACAAGGTTACCCTCATTTGATACCAATATTGAAACTGAAACAATTGAGATCCCAATCGAAGATAACGAAACTCTGTCAAAAAAACCCCTTGGGCCGTCTCCTTCTCTTCTGCGCCGTAGTACATGTATCAGACAACCACCTGTGGCTTTCTGGCAAATAGACCACAGTAAAATTCACAGACACATACCAGAGTCAGATGAAGAGACTGGAAACAACACAGGATATGAGGATAACGCTAATATAGTGTCTCAGCAACCCACTCTGTCACCGGTAGCTGCCGTTGAGTACGTTCTACAGGCTAGTAATTTGGAGCCACGTACCTTAGCTGAAGCATTGAAATGACCGGATAGAGACCAATACCTAGAAGCAGCAGTGGAAGAAATATGTACCCTAGTTGACAATGGAGTGTGGGAGTTAGTCAGCTCACCTGCAGGAAGAAAAGCCATTGGCTCATGGTGGGTCTTCCGAATCAAATGCAAATCCGATGGGAGCATCGAAAGATACAAGGCTCGAGTGGTCGCAAAGGGGTATAGTCAGCGTCCAGGGCTAGACTATACGGAAACTTACACACCAACAGCAAAATTTGTGGCCCTTTGAGCAATACTAGCTATCGTGGCCATAGATGATCTGGAGGTCGAGTCGCTGGACATCTCCTGTGCCTTTCTAAATGGAGACATCGACACCGATGTGTACATGAAACAACCTGAGGGTTTTCATGAGGGCGGCCCTGACTCTGTTTGGAAACTGTTAAAGTCTTTGTATGGCCTCAAGCAATCACCATGTGCCTGGAACAAAAAACTAGACTCTGCCCTACAGAGTCTAGGTTTCCAGCAGATCATATCCGATACGAGTACCTACGTCTGGACCCGTGGTGATATATGCGTTATAGTACCAGTGTTTGTTGATGACCTCACACTGGTGTCCAATTCTGCTCAGACAATATCAAATATCAAGAAGGAGCTTGGTACGCACTTCAAACTGCAGGACTTGGGCCTGACAACTATGCTACTTGGAATTGGGATCACGCGTAACCGCGCACAACGCCGTCTTTGCCTGTCACAGCGGCAATATGTCAGCGACATCCTCAAAAAATATAATTTGAATGAGTGCGCACCTGTTACTACTCCCATGGACCCTGGCCTCAAGCTTTCTCAGGCCATGTCACCAACTGCACCGGAAGAAATAGATCAAATGAAACACATACCATATGCGTCAGCGGTTGGGTCCCTAATGTACCTCGCCATTGCAACTCGTCCCAATATAGCATACACTGTTGGGGTGGTATGCAGATTCACCCAGAACCTGGGACTCGCTCATTGGAAGGCTGTCAAGCACATCTTCAGATACTTAAAAGGAACAATGAATCACAACCTCACCTTTTCACCCAATCCGTCAATGCAGCCATTTCTAACCTACTCCGACTCAGATCACGGTGGCAACGTCAATAACAGAAAGTCGATGAGCGGATACCTGATCAAGATTGGTACTGGCACTGTGAGTTGGTCGAGTAAACTCCAACTGGTAGTCGCGCTCTCAATGACGGAAGCAGAATACATAGCGGTGGTTCATGCAGGAAAAGAACTAATCTGGTTCCGGCAGTTTCTTATGGAGCTGGGCCAGAAGTTTAATTCACCCTCTGTGTTGCAAATGGATAATCAGTCAGCCATATCAGTATCAAAAAATCCTGAGCATCATGGAAGAATGAAGCACCTGGATCTGAGGTACTTTTGGCTTAGGGATGAGATTCAAAATGGAACTATTATGCCTAAGTTTGTCCCTACAAATGAGATGGCGGCTGACCTCCCTACCAAACCACTCGATCGCATGAGAGTTGAAGCCCACCGAAGAGTAATGGGTCTTGAAGAGCCCAATTAGTCACTCAATAGTGGTGACTCATTAGGGGGGGGGGTGTTGGGCATGCTAAGTGTCACCACTATTTTTCTTCTTAATTCTACTCCTTTTTCTTCTTCTTTCATATTCTTTCTTATTTTGTTTTTATTCTCTCTCACCCGATGTTTAGGCACCCACTTATGTAATGAGAAAAGCGCACCTGTGGTTCCTTGTCTTTGTACTTACTCAGACTTGGACAAAGATATCTCTCAAGACTTCTTTGGGTAGTGTTGAGCAGTAAAACTCATCTGAGTTTATTCCTACTGACAAGTTTTGCAAATATAACTGCAGATGTACTGACCTTGGATCAATTCCACCATTAGGTAGGCCATATCTCACCTGAAACAGCTAGGAGATTAGTGGCTAAAGGTTTTGTGACAGGAGTTAAACTTGATGACTCACCATTGGGTCCATTCTTCTGTGAGTCTTGCATATATGCAAAGGCTACTCGCAAGCCTGTTCCCAAAGTGATTAAAGGCACCCATGCTGCCAAATTTGGCAAAAAGGTTCATAGTAATCTGTGGAAACCTGCACCAGTTGCCACAAAAGGAGGAAAACAATACTATATCACCTTTGCTGATGACATATCCAGGCTAACTCACCTGTACCTGTTTCACACCAAGGACAAGGCTTTTGGCATATACAAGGAGTATGAAGTATGGTGTAATGTACAGCTTGATGCTGTCATAAAGATACTTCACTCAGACCACGGTGGCAAATACTTAGAGAAAGACTTCATATCTTACTTAAAGTCCAAAGGAACTGTACAGCAACTCACCATTCATGATACACCTCAGCACAATGGAGTGGCTAAACAATGCAACTATACTATCATTGAATGCATATGTGCTTTGTTGCATGCTAGTGGGCTACCAAGGTTCCTGTAGGGTGAAGTGGTGTGCCATGTGGTGTGGTCTATGAATCATACCTCAACCAGGGCTTTAGACAATAAAACACCTTTTGAGGCTGCTTTTGGAAAGAAACTGGACCTACAAATGTCCATGAATAGGGCAGGAGGGTATGGGTATGCACCAAAACTGGTGATATGCTAGGTGGTTGTGTTACAGATGGCCACTGGTTAGGGATTGATGAATGGAGCAAAGGGTTCCAGATCTACTGGCCTGACAAGCAGACAGTAACTGAACAACAACCTGTCAGCTTCTCGTCTTGAGGGGGAGGATTGGGAGTTTATCAAAACAAAAACAGACATACCCTCCATTTCTCTCACTCCATCTGTGCCAATTGTTGAACCCCCACATACTGGCACTAAGGCTATCAGTCTGCTTGAATCCAAACCTGAAGATGCACCTGTCAAACAAGTGCACAAGCCTAGTCAGCATGTCCATGATGTTTTAGAAGGACATGGAACTTCATCTTACCGATCATCTGACCCCATCTTTGCTCCTGGAATCCAGCTCCCCACCACTATAGATCAAGAAGTAATTCATGAGGGAGAGGGATCAGCCAATTGGATGATGATAGTGGAAGGAGTTAAATAATACGCACTAGTTTCTGAAACAAGTGAAGTTGAGGCTATTGAGCCTAGGTCCCTAAATGAAGCAAAATGCTGCCCCGACTAGGAACTATAGGAAAAGGGAATATTTGAAGATTTAGCACTACTCAAGGAAGCCAAAACTTAGGAACTCACTGTACCACAAGAGGATGCAAACATTGTTGGCTCCAAATAGGTCTTCCATGCAAAAAAGGATGCAGCGGGAAATGTCATCTGCTATAAGGCTTCTCCCAAGTCCCAGGTGTCGACTACTTTGATACCTTTGCTCCTGTTGCCAAGCTTGCCTCAATTCATACTGTAATTGTATTGGCTGCTGCAAAGGATATGGAGATTCATCAGATTGATATAAAAGGTGCATATCTAAATGGAGAACTTACCAATCAGGAAACCATCTACATGGCCCAGCCCTCTGGTTATCATATACCAAACTCTGCTGGAAAGGTGTGTCATCTTAAAAAGACACTGTATGTATTGAAGCAGTCAGGAAGAAGATGGTATCAAAAGCTTGTTGAAATAATGATGTACCACTTAGCTTTTTCACGATGCGATGTCAACCAGGCTGTGTTTTTCCAATGAAATGGTCAAAGCTCCATCATTGTCCTAGTCCATGTTAATGATTGCACTATAGCAGCGACATCCATATAACTCATTGGTCATTTCAAGACAAAAATTGCTGAATGAGTAGAAATAATAACCTTGGAGAACTACATTGGCTGTTAGGAATTAAAGTGAAGTGCGATCGAGAACAATGTACCATTCATTTCTTCCAGCAATCCTACATAACCTCTATCCTCCGTGGCTTCAACCTAGATGAGTTGAGGCCCTCATCAACACCTATGTAAACCAGGCTACTGCTGTCCAGTTCCCAGACACCCAAGACCACTGCTGAATGGGCTCAGATGTGAGACACTCCATATTGCAAGGTGATTGGGTCATTGATTTACACCACCTTAGATACACAACCTGACATAGTGTTCACTGTCCAGATATTGTCCTAATACTCAATGAAGTTTGGACCTATATATTGGAATGCCATTAAGAGAGTTTTCAGCTACTTGAAAGGTACTAAAAAATTGTGGTTGACTTACAGGCAGACCCAGACAAGATTGATAGGATATGTTAAATCCATGTGTCAGCACTTAGCTAGATACTTCCAGAAGGGGTTCTGGGGGTTCCAAATGGTTTCTGAGAGGGGGTTCATACTCTGGAGGTAGAGGGACTAGAGATCATAGGTTCACGGTTGGAAACAGAAGGGCAGAAAGACGGGAGTGCCAGGGGCTTAGACTGTTTGCGGTGTTAGGTAATTCGACTAGTCGTTCGAGTGGTTCAAAGTCATAGGACTTGGCTTCAACTTATGTGTTGCACCATCCTCGATCATCTGTCCCTAATTTTCAGAAAGTTGGAAAGTTTACTGGAACTGAATCAGAAACTACGACACAAAATTAAGTCAATATTTGTACTGGCAAATAGTCCAGTCGACTAGTGGCTTATATACATGTAACTACTCCTTGTACTATCTTTTGCCGAGTAAAAACAAAGGGAGGGAAGAGTACAGGGCTAATAGAGAATGAAGAACAAGGGAGTGAGGTATGTGATGATCCAGCGCATCATTCATCAAAAGAGCGGAACCTTGGTCCCAGAATCACGGAGGTTCAGGATTGCAGAAACTCCAGGTTTATGCAACAGGTTTGGAAAGTGGTTGTATCAGGCTTTTGGGTGGTCGGAAGGTCCAGAAATGGTTCAGGTGGTCATGGGAATTAATGGAGTTTATTATGGGCATGGGCCATAACAGGATACACCAATGCAGATGGAAGTATGGCCGAAGATAGGCACACCATATCTAGATATGCATTTATTATCAATGGTGGAGCTGTGTCCTAGAGTACAAAATGTCAGTCAATCATATCCTTATCAACAACAGAGAGTGAATATGTAGCTGCTGCACATGCTGTAAAGGAAGCCCTCTGGCTGCGGTCCCTTATTGAGCAAGTTTTTGATGAAAAATTGTTCCTAACAATGATGTTGTCTGACAACCAGTCAGCCATTGTGCTTGTGAAAGATCATCAGTATCACGCATGTACAAAACATATTGATGTATGTTACCACTTCATCCATTGGATTATCGAAAAGGGGGCAATTTGTTTGGTCTATTGTCCGACAGATGACATGGTTGCTGACATGCTGACCAAAGCATTGCCGTCTGTGAAGGTGAAACACTTTGCTGTTCAACTTGGGCTGACCATGGTTTGAGGGGGAGTGTTAGAGGTGGCAACATGGCAGTGTGACAAACTGTATCACCCCAGTATTGTTTTCCCACAAGTAATTATTTGCCAATTATAGTTTTTGCACAGTCACAAAAACTATTCCTCTTTGTTTCCATTGTTATAGATACTTTATTGTTATAAAACAGTATATAAGTAGCTACATTGACCACTGTCTTCCCTCAGTCGTTTGACATCCACAAACACCTAGGGAACAGCATGGGTCACCCATGGGTCAAATGTGGGTGACCTGCACCCAACCCATGGGAAACCCGAACCCATCAACCCATGGGTTTTTTCCCATGGGTCGACGGGTGTCGGGTGTGCACTACACCTGCACGCATGTGGCATGTACAGTGCATATGGTGCATATGATGTGTACAGTGCGTGTGGTGCATACGGTGCATATAGCACGTACAACATGTACAGCACATGCGGCATGTACGACACGTACAACACATATGGCACGTACGACGCTGTAGAGTTGCTCTAGGTAATTAATACCTAAAAGCCTGCGTGCACCGGTCCTTTTCTCTGGCAGGATCTAGCACAGTCGTTCGGCACAGCTGGAATAGGTTCTGTGACTCGGCAATGTATGAATGAAAATAGAATGTGAACAAAATATGGTGTGATGTGACAGGGACGTGACCTTGATGAGACGCGAATGTGTCATGCTGACTAAGA
>QLPG01001403.1:0-13075 GCA_003314385.1 Gomphus sp. MG54 | reverse complement strand
GTCCAAAATAAAAATTATTTAAAAAAAAAAATGGCTCGTTAGATTGACTCCATTTTGATGTTAGATACTTCATTTAATGGTCTACTATCAATTTCAACGAGCGGATTTCGCCAGAAAATTGGGTCGAAAATTTTGGTTGAGTTTGCTTGTCCCGTACTGTAATAACTAGGCGATCAAGGTCGCGTGAGCAATTAAAGATTCCTGGGTCGGCCCGGATCAGGGTCTATTTATAACTAGGAAAGAACCATGTGGCATATCGGATCAAGTCATATACATTCCGACCGGCCTAGCCCAATTTGCAAGCAGGGATCTTACTCTATCGGTAGCGTGGCCTTAATCGCCAGGTGATATATGAAAACCATGTGACGTTTTGGAACAACGCCTTTTCATTTGACCTAGGTGATGGTCGTCACGTCACATATGAAAAGAAAGAGATACAACTTTCGTATTGTTCCTGAATGCGCCTTAAAGCATGGGCCTCAATTTCATGATCTTCTATAAATGAATTCGCCAATGGGCTTATGCGTTCACCTGAACAGCAATTCCCGTGTGTGCCACAGCTTGAGTTCTGTTCAGTGCGACATGTGGTACGTATTTCCATTCAAATTGCGTCAGAGTTATTTTCAATTTCCACTAACAGAATTCGAGGATTGCCTGATCAATTACAGAGTTTCCAAAGATATGACGTTTATTCTGTATAAGCAGCCTCCATTAAGCCAAGTAGGGTCATATCTGTATTAGTCGGTAAAATTTTTTGTGGTGCGTACATTTCTTTCTGCTATCTGCTGTCGGTTATGACAGGTTGAACATTGTAGTCTGCTTCCTGTCCAAAAAAAAGAGAATGACTTGAATTGGATTACATAGTCCAGGTTTGTAAGGTGGGTATCGAAGACTTGTTTCTGATTTCTGTTATATAATCAATTATCTGATCCATGAAAAATTTCATTTGTGTTTATAGGCAATCAAGGATTCATCAAATCAAGCACTTCTCTATCCGCATTATGTGTAAGCATTATTCTTCATTTTACTTCAAAATTGCCTCATTTCAGGTCATCCTTATTCTTCTCATCCTAAGGCACAATCAGTGCTGAACCCCACATCGTACACAATCACCAATATCAAACCTGTCAGGCTTGGAGCAGGTAGATTTGATCTGGTAAATTAGAATATGCATCGATTTTGGCTGATAAAGCCGATTAGGACAGTGTTACCGAATATCGGACCTAATTGGGCTCAGATGAGGCAGGAGTTGATCCATTGCGATATCTTACGGCCACCATGGCATCTTAGTCCCACTAAGTATATTAACTATCGTGTACTCTCTATCGCGCTGATCAGGGTTTAGAGAGATTACATTAGATACACATTGTTTGTTGTTTAATGCGGATAATTCCTCATGCTGACGGATCGATGGAGTTCGGATTAATCAAGGTTATGCCACATGCTGGAGCAAGATAGAGAAGGATCAGTTTAGGTTAGGCTTCATTGGCCTCTGAGTAGCTTGGAACGCCACACCAGCACGATATTGTTTCTCAATTATTTTTGATCACTCTCATCAGGGTTTCCCGGGACGCTAAAAATCCCAAAAAATGTCTGATATTATCAACGCACAAATTGGCCATTGTCGGTTGATGGCGGGAATTTGTTCATCCTTCGTTGTGTGATAAGCACCTCCTGCTTTATCAGATTGAGCTATGAAGCCAATGAAATTTACCGGCACACGGGAACAGAGATCAGTGACAGGCTCTCAGATAGTTCATTAAAATAGACCGGATCTCCCTGGAAATGGGCCGGGATATTTATCACGTGGCAATCAGTGTCGCGAAAGATGACCGATATCAAATCAAGGTATCAGGGTCGGGTTAGAAATCCGAACCGCCACAGGTAAAGCATATATTACCAGAATCGCGTCATTGATTGAGTGAGATTGCCGGTATCACATTAAGTGTCCTGGATTGGGTCGGGAGGTGGGGGACTACTAAAAATAGTATGTGGCGCCGCTCAGGGTCGTGCCAAGATGACCGATATTAACTCAAGGTAACTTAGCAATAGGATTTGATCCGATGTTCCACATGTGCAGCACATGGGAATCACGTGATGACCATATCGGGTGAATGTCGCATGCTGGAATGATTGCCGCCATCTGCCGTATCACGCATTCTGACGCTGTGATCTTCAAATTGCCTTTCAATGACGTGTAAATTTTCCCGGGCTGGTGCAACGCGCTCCGGGGATTGATTGCCGCCTTTCACGAAGAGTCTGTGATTTTCGTGATTGAGTGGGTGCCTTGACCCGGATCAGGTAAGATCTACTCAGCGCCAGAATTGCAATCAATCGCTGGAGCACGTTGTTACACCGTTCCGAGAATGTGAACACGTCATCAGGGGCAATTGTGTAATATCTGTTAGACATCAAATGGCGGCATTCAAGGCATGTTGATATCGTGATCACGGTTATCAGTGTTGATTGAATAAGGACGTCTGAAGGCGGCAATCACGCTGGTATCACATCAGAGATTGCTGATCGAGCTTCTGAGTAGGCAATGAACCTGGTGCGTCTTGGAACCCGGACGGTCCACATAGCAATCACCACGGGACGCTATCTTGTGTACCGTGCATCCTCGATCATGCGGATCAGGTTGTGTCACCTGTAGAGCAAGATCATGGAAAGTGGTTTCAGTTGACCTGATCAGCCTGAATAGAGCTGAATTCACCTATACGAAGATGTATCATGTGTAGATTAGTGAATCAATAACGGTGTAAATAAAAGTGATATCACACCTCAACGTTGGAGTGTGTAAGTCAAACGACTGCTGGGAGACCAGATCCAAGTAAGCAACTTATAACCTAGAGACATGAAGCAAATTCAAGTACCAGTAGAAACATTTTATTTTTAATCTGCACAGAAAAAAATTATAATGCCAATGGAAACAAGGATTGGGTCACATGTCAGGGCGACGCGGTTTATTAATCCAACAATGGTAACCATACTACAGATCTCGATGGTGCTTCGTGTGACACTAGTCACCTTTATAACGCTGCCAGCCTGGTCAGGTCTGATGACGATGATATCGACCTTGGCAGAATTGCTGATTGTAAAGACTGAGTGTAAATACACAGGTCGAATATTAAGGCTGTTTTCCAACGGAACAAGTAGCTGTCAAGTTTTATCACCTGATCGTCTTTGCAGATGGGTGTTGGTAGAGCCCAAATCGGCGCGATCAATAAACGATGCGCAACGCACGCCACAGGTGAAGGGATAGAATGTCAGTTATTTCCCACTACTCACCTGACCCAATATGTGTTGGAGTAACGATGACCGGGGCAGGACAATGCAAACCGTGTCACCCCGCGTCACTCCATTGTGACACAAAAGATTCCATTATTGTCCAGAAATATATTGCGCTGAGAAATACTTTCTTATTGTTTTTACTTTTCTTTTGTTCTCAAATGATTATAAAAGGAGGTAGTTATTTTTTCCTTTCCCTCAGTACTTTGCACCGAGCAAATACTGAGGTGAGAAGCTTTATTACATTTCACTTTTCAAACTTGTTACTTATCTATACACTTGTAGAAATTGTATAGGTAAATGAATAGTAGTACTTTGCACCGAGCAAATACTGAGAAATTGTATAGTCGCAATATAATCTTACAGGTTATTGGGCCCCCGTATCCCACATCCAGACCTTTGCTCCTTTTTTTGACCATGACCACTACGGCTCTGACTACCACCGACCTTCTCCCCTCCTCTGTTCCCAAACTCATGACGAGTGGCCTTAACTGGACAGCGTTCTCGATGCGTTTCCAGGATGCTGTCAAAGCAAAAGGGTTGTGGGGGTATTTTGATGGCACAATTACCCAACCTGCAATCAGCAAACCACCAGCTGCCGGTGAGGAAGATGCCCTTGCAAAATGGGTCAAAGAGGACCATACCGCTAAAGCACTTCTGACTTACCGAATCCCCGACTCCACCCTCATACGCATCCATAGCAAACCGTCCTTGAAAGACCGATGGGACCTTATTGTGAAGGAATACTCATCAAAAGGTGCCTTTGCTCAAGCAGACCTATGTACCCAGTTCATGGACTCTAGATGCCCGGATAAAGGGAATGTCTGCGAATTCCTTGATGGACTTCGTGTCAAAAGAGAAGAATTAGCCACTTTCAGTGTAGACATCGAAGTAAAAGATTACCGGTCAACCATTATTAAATCTCTTCAACCTCACCTCTCTGCCTTCGCATCGAACCTGCTGGCCGGCACCAGGTTGTATAGCACCATGAAGACGATCGACCCGGACGAACTCATCACCTTAATCTCTGAAGAGTATGAATGCCAAGCAGCCCAGAGATCCCATCGTTCCGGTCATACAAACGATAAAGCCATTGATAAAGATGAAGCTATATTTGTGTCAGTCAATACAAGAGGAAAGAGGTCAGAGCACAAACCGAAAGGAGCTTGCTGGAACTGTGGTGACAAAGGGCACTATAGGAATAAGTGTCCTAAACCTGCACGTATCACAGGAGATAAGAAAAATGACTCACAGATGAAGAGCGGCACCGCCAATGCTGCTGTCGAATCCAATCTCGAAATAGAAAGTGCCTTTTTGGCCGACGAGCTTTTTGAGTCTGACTCAGAGCTCCCTGAACTGGTGTCAGTCTCAGACTCAGACTCTGATATCAAGGTTATAGAGAACAGCGAGGAAGACTGGTTTTCTGAGATCGCCGATGACTCTGACAGTGAAAACGAAATGGAACAGTCACCTGTAACTGATGAAAGTGACACTTTTTCGCTTATCAGTGATGACTCGAACCTCACTGGCATCGATCTGGAAGATGCGCATGCTGTTTGTGTTGAAATTGACAAATCGACTGCAAACTCACCTTGTGTCGAAGTTTACGACTCAGGGTGTACAAGGCATATTACACCCTATCGCGATGAAGTCAAAAACTTTGTCGAAATTCCTCCCAAGTCATTCCAGGCTGCAAACAGACAGAGTTTTAATGCAGTGGGAACTGGAGAAATGGTTATCGACGTACCAAATGGTGTTGACATCTCCAAGCTGAAGCTCTCGGAAGTCTTGTACTCACCTGATGTGGGTTACATGCTCGTGTCGGTTGGACGACTCGACGATGCCGGTTTTGCTGTAACATTTGCAGATGGCAAGTGTGTTATACGCAGGCAAAGTGGAGAGCAAGTTGGCTCAATCCACAAATCCGGACGAGGCTTATATCGAGTCACTCATGAGTGTGATATGGCAAATTCTGCAGCTGAGACACTCACTTTGGAACAACTCCACCGTCGCCTAGGTCACATTTCACCTGAAGCAGCCAAAAGACTAGTCACTAGTGGTTTTATAATGGGGATCAAGTTAGATGGGTCACCTTCGATGGACCCCTTCTTTTGCGAATCCTGCGTATATGCAAAAGCGACTCGCAAGTCTGTCCCCAAGATGCGAGAAGGCAAACGTGCCTCCAACTTTGGCGATGAAGTACATAGTGACCTGTGGGGACCAGCCCCAGTTGCGACGAAAGGTGGAAAGCATTATTATATCACTTTCACAGATGACATGACACGGTTAACTCACCTATACCTTCTGTGCACCAAAGATGAGGCCCTTGCCGTCTACAAAGAATATTGCTCCTGGTGTGAGACTCAGCTCAATGTGAGTATCAAAACTCTACATTCAGACCGAGGTGGAGAGTACCTAGGGAAGAACTTTGAGCTTTATCTCAAGTCAAAGGGAACAGCGAAAAAACTTACCATACATGACACTCCTCAGCACAACGGTGTAGCCGAGCGACGCAACCGAACGATTGTAGAGTTGTAGAGCGCATACGAGTGCTCTTGCATGCGAGCGGCCTTCCAAGATTTCTGTGGGGGGAAGCCGCTCGTCATGTAGTCTGGTTGATGAACAGGACACTCACCAGGGCTGTCCGAGATAAAACACCTTATGAAGCCACGCTCGAAAAGAAACCCGACTTACGAGATGTGCGCGAATGGGGAGAGAAAGTCTGGGTCCATACTGAGAGTGGAGACAAGCTGGGTGGACGTGTGACTGAGGGGCGTTGGTTAGGCATTGATGAATGCAGCAAGGGTTGTCGAGTTTACTGGCCTGACAAGCAAACGGTGACTGTGGAACGTAATATCTACTTTGACCTGTCAGCTTCTCGTCTCGAGGGGGAGGAATGGCAGGTAGTTGAAATGAAAACTGACCCACCAATGCCCAAACTGACTGTCACTGCTGCACCACAAATCCCCAAAATGAATCCAACCAGTGCCGAGAGCGAAATACCTGCAAAACGCATACGCAAATCTAGTCAGCACATCCGGGACATTTTAGAAGGTCACGGCACCTCAACTCACCTACCATCTGACCCTGATATTGCAACAGGAATCCAACTGCCCACTGTCACTGAGAAAGTTACTCAGGTTCTGGAGGGAGAGGGGTTAGCTGATTGGATGATGCTGACAGAAGATGCAAACGAGTACTTACTAGTAGCCGAAACAAGCGAGGTTGAGGCTATAGAGCCCCGATCATTGGCAGAAGTGAGATGCCGTCCAGACTGGGAACTATGGGAGAGCGCTATACACGAAGAATTAGCCATACTAAAAGAGGCTGGGACTTGGGAACTCACCGATCCAAAAACGCGAACATCTTCGGCTCAAAGTGGGTTTTTCGTGCCAAAAAGGATGCTGCTGGCAATGTTGTCTGTTATAAGGCCCGCCTTGTTGCACAGGGTTTCTCCCAGGTGCCCGGTGTTGACTATTTTGACACATTCGCCCCCGTTGCAAAGTTAGCCTCTATTAGGACTGTGCTTGCCCTGGCTGCTGCAAAAGACATGGAACTACATCAGATTGACATAAAGGGCGCATACCTAAACGGAGAACTTACCAGTGGTGAAACAATTTACATGGCTCAACCACCCGGCTACCATGCTCCAAATTCCTCTGGAAAGGTGTGCCATCTGATAAAAACGCTATATGGGTTAAAACAATCAGGAAGGCATTGGTATCAGAAGCTAGTTGAAATCATGACTCACCACCTGCAATTTACAAGATGTGATGTCGACCAAGCAGTATTCTTCTGGTGCACAAGTCATGGCCTCGCAATCGTATTGGTCCACATGGATGACTGCACTATCGCAGCAACAACAATCCAGCTTGTTGAAGATTTTAAGGCTCAGATTTCCGAACATGTAGTGATCACTAACCTGGGCGAGCTGCACTGGTTATTAGAGATAGAAGTTAAAAGAAATAGAGATCAACGCACCATTCACCTCTCTCAAGAGTCCTACATTGCTTCGATCCTTCGGCGATTCAACTTGGACGAATTAAAATCAACATCCACTCCTATGCAACCAGGATTGCTGCTTACCATGTCCCAGACCCCGAAAACGACCGCCGAATGGGCACAAATGCGTGACACACCGTATCGAGAGGCTGTTGGATCGTTGATGTACGCAGCCCTAGGGACACGACCAGATATCGCGTATGCCGTCCAAACAGTGTCCCGGTACTCAACGAAGTTTAGACCAGCACATTGGGAGGCTGTAAAAAGAATATTTCGTTACTTGAATGGCACAAAGAAACTTTGGCTTACTTATGGACGAGCGAAGACAGAACTAACAGGCTATGCTGACACGGATGGTAGCATGGCCGAAGACAGACACGCGATATTGGGATACGCCTTTGTCATAAATGGTGGCGCTGTGTCCTGGAGTGCAAAACATCAGAATATAGTTTCACTTTCTACGACAGAAAGTGAATACGTAGCTGCGGCCCATGCTGCAAAAGAGGCCCTTTGGCTCCGATCGCTCATTCAACAGATCTTTGACGTGAAATTGTCACCTACAACAATGTTTGGCGACAACCAATCTGCTATAGCGCTTGCAAAGGAATATCAGTACCATGCCCAAACCAAACATATTGACATACGTTACCACTTTATCCACTGGATCGTCGAAAATGGAGCCCTTCGCCTGGTTTACTGTCCTACCGAAGATATGGTCACGGATACCTTTACCAAAGCCCTCCCTTCAGCGAAAGTTAAACATTTCACCATTGAGCTAGGGCTGACTACGGTTTGAGGGGGAGTGTTGGAGTAACGATGACCGGGGCAGGACAATGCAAACCGTGTCACCCCGCGTCACTCTATTGTGACACAAAAGATTCCATTATTGTCCAGAAATATATTGCGCTGAGAAATACTTTCTTATTGTTTTTACTTTTCTTTTGTTCTCAAATGATTATAAAAGGAGGTAGTTATTTTTTCCTTTCCCTCAGTACTTTGCACCGAGCAAATACTGAGGTGAGAAGCTTTATTACATTTCACTTTTCAAACTTGTTACTTATCTATACACTTGTAGAAATTGTATAGGTAAATGAATAGTAGTACTTTGCACCGAGCAAATACTGAGAAATTGTATAGTCGGAATATAATCTTACAATATGTTATCGGTATTCTTACACATCCCAACCCAATCCAAGGGAACCGAACTTGATATCGGTAATCATCCCCCATTGATCACCAACTACCATTTAGTAGCCGCCAATATTCCGGTGCAACTCAATGTGATATGGCTAATCTGACTGAATTAATGGCACGACCCTGATCGCCAAGTAATGTATGCTCTTCACATGTGGCGGTACGTGTCAAGTCCACGTACCAAGACCCATCCACCAGCAGTGCCGACCGAGCAATTACTCTATATCCACGACCAAGTGCCCGCGTTGCCTGCATAACACTTGGTGCGCCGGTCCCGGCTCGGCACATTCGCCATCCGCACTCCTCGGCTCGTTTCACCTCGGGACTCCCCGTCCTTGTATTATCCTCGGATGCGACCCCATTGTTTTATATCCGGCCACTCCTTATTGTCCCATTTCGAGTCACGATCCTATTATACTGTCTTTTATTGTTCTATCCCCGCTTTGCATTCCTTATTCTAATTTTGTTCGTTGTGGACAACAACCACATGCTCTGCATACCTTGTTGTCCCACATTCCTTATCCCACATGTCGCTTCTTAACCTATATAAGTAGGACATGGATGTACATACTTCCTCATTCTGGGTATCGACTAGGCTTAGGCCCTTCTACCTTCTTCTCTTCTGTTAAGTCCTCGACTCAGGCCGGCATCTTCAGCATCCCCCTGAGTATCTGTTCGTTGCAAATAAGTGGCACACACGGCAAGTAGGGCGCAACGCACGAGTACGTTGAAGCCAATGCCACTACTCTTGGCCTGCAGGACTTGGCCATAGTCTGCCCAACCTTTCGACAACACCCTTTGGCAGTACCGAAGTCCGTCAGTATCCGACTCCTGACAGTACGGATCATATCCTATTCCTCAACCGATCTATGTACCCGATCTAAATCGAGGCACCCATCAATAATGAAAATCACAGACTCTGATCAATGTGATCCCAACATATGGCTTCTATATTTAACATGGCCATCAGGGTGCTGCCACCGAGTGAGTAAGATTACCGATATTAATTGGGGTGGCATCTACTAAATGTGAAGTATTGAGCAAGGTAACCGGTATATTTAAACAGGCTCGGGTTGTGTGTTCGTGTGTTCTATATGTTTCCGATCAGGGCTGCGCCACCATTGGCCAAAGAATGTATCCCTGTAGATGGGTCTGTCAGATAGGGTTTCTTGGGGTTTTCCTGCGCTGTAATATCGGAGAGTCAGTGGGACAATAAGGGGAATGATTCCCTAGAATTTCCTGTGATTTCTATAGTATTTATCACTAGGAGATATATTGCTCTACAGCAAATCTACTGGAGCTGAGTCCCGGGTTTACTCTCCGCTTAGGCGCCGTACCGGGAATCTGGCCTGGGCGCCAAAGCGTCGGTTTAACGACTTGTGGTTCCCCCACAAGTTAGATATACTATGTAGTGATATGATATAATATATTGTGTTGGGAACCCAACTGTGACCCGGCCTTGCTGTACGACGAGTAGTTGTTGTCCTAGTCCCGAATAGGAAAGTACGCACTCGGCGCTTAACCTTCGGTCAGCGCGAGTGATAGATTTATAGTTGTAGCCTAATGGCTAGTGCAATGGGGGAGCAATGATATGTTATAATTGCTTGTTTATACTACTACAAACTACTCGTACTATATATGAAATAGTAAACCTATTAATAAGTGAAAACTTCACGGAGTGAAGTTAGAAGCCGGCCTAATGCGGCCGTACGCGTGCTACACCCGCATATATGCGGTGGGGATGATATAGACGAAAACTTCACAGGGGGAAGTATAGGAATAGAATAGAATTAAACATAAACTGAATGAAAGAACCACATGCCAGTATATCTCCTTCCCAACGTGTCCAGATGAGGTGAGCCGGCCCTTGGGGTAGGCATGGGGCCGGGTAGACAGTGTGGGGTAAAACCTGCTCCTAAATCCACGGAAATATTCGTGGATGTTCTTCATAGTATATGGAGCCTCGATGTAATGCTGCATCTTGATTGGATAACGGTTGGGGGAGATATACCGGTTTTAGTGTAGAAGAATATGTATAATGACTCAATGATCCCTGGTTCTAACAATCCCTTTCCCTCACATTATTTGTGGAATATCATTTGTTGTGGATGGCGGAGACTAAAGTTGTTCCACGACTCAGCACCGTCATGGAGATCATACAGCGGTGTATAGAAACCTTTCCCCATAAAATATGACAACAGAAAAATGGGCGTAGTTCACCCCATCATCCTAAAAATGGATGGTAATTCATTAGTATCTGTTGGAATGGGGTGTGCAACAAGAACAAAAGAACTAGACCATGTAGATGACAGTTTCTATGGAGACATTGTTATTTGTATATATCTATCTACCTAATAGTTAGTAGTGTCTATTATAAATCATAATCAAAGAAAGAAGTTGAGGTGCAAGTACGCGCTTGTCGAACCCTAAGCCCTAACGACTGAGTCTGAAACCTTCAGTCGGCGCCAGCTTCACCTTCGGAGAGTTGACCTGGCGCTCCACAACATAGGGCTACATGGTATATTGTGCATTTTGTTGTGACGAGGGGTAGAAGGAGTGAGGAGTGAGGAACGGACTTACGCAATAAAGAACGACATACGGCCGCACCGGGACGTATATACCCAGTCTTCAAGGAGAAGATGATGAGAAATTAACAGGGTTTCCGACTGGGGAAGGATCTAGGGAAAGGACTCACGATGAGGATGAAGATCTTCGTACACAGCATAATTTAGTAGGTAGCGCGATTGATGACGTGGAAGGGGGGATCACAAAGCAGGGCGGCGACCCTGCATCCGGATCTAGAACGTCGCCGAAGGGATTTGTTTATCACATTATGGACAACTTATATATAAGACTAGGTACTTACGAAAATATACTGTACTTCTAGTCCCATCCATTCCTCTATCAACCGAGCCTTCAACCCAACATATATTCAAACTATTACATTTTACATTGGATGGCGCGGATCCTGTCTCAGAATGATTACAGAACACTTGATGAGATGGAGTCGGCTGAAGTTGATCATGCTAGATCTAGTAACCCGCATTGAGGATGCTATGTCACATTTTTTTTAAATACATTGTTATCTATTGAGGCGGTTCTCATGAAAGAACTAAAAAGATTGTGGATTAAACAATCCACACAATAGCCATGGGGTGGGGACTGGCCCTGGAATGGCCGAACGGTTCAGAGAATTGGTGTATTCGAAAATAAGGTATTTTGCAGAAATTCTGTGCGTGCATGATCCAATTGAACTTGAAATGAGGAAATCCTGAGAACTCACATGGACGCCACGCCGACCCACATATAATATATTATCGTGCCGATCAGGGTCCGCCACCGTTGATGTACGATAACCGGTTGTTGAATAATTCGAGCGGCACTTACGTGTCATTGTCTGCAGTGTCACAATGGTCACACAAGAAATAGAATTCCTCGTCTGTTTTGTGCAGTTGTTGATCACCGACACCAGAACTGATGGGTACACGACCCAATCCGAAACATGCATGCCACATGGCCACCACATTGACCATCGCCGACTAGGATTGCGCCACCAATCATGCACGATCGCCAAAATCCGACCTGCAGAATTTGATCCATTATGCCTCCCAACCCCTACACCATTGCCAAATACTATATAATTCATGGTCTGTCGTATAATCTCAATTGCTGCTATCCCACCCCGCCTCCAATCAACTCATGACACGGAGAGCAGATACAAACTACCAGATCTGGTCAGGAGTGGGATGGAGTTGTTACTCTGTGGTACACCAAATTAACGGAGTATCTTTGTAAGTTAAACCGGTATCACACAATGTGTATCAAGTTACATCGATCATGCAGTGCCATTCAACAAACGAGGTCACGAAGATCAGCTTTAGGATATCTGATCGAAGGTGTGTAGCCACACTTGGAATTTAGAAGCTATCACATTTTTTTCAGTCACTTTCTTGATGGTTCGACTCCTCCTCGATCCGGGAGCAGATTTCAACCTACAGGGGAGAATATGGCAATGCTCTGCAGGCAGCACCGACAGAACTTCACGAGAACATTGTTCGCTTGTTGGTCAAGAAGGGTGCTGCTTACAATGAACAGGATGATTCTGTGCTATACTGGGCAGCATCACTAGGGAACGAGGACATGGTTGAACCCCTCCGGATCTGGGAGAAGATGTCAACATACAAAGAGGAGAATATTGCAGAGCGCTGCAGGCGGCATCAACACAACTTTACAAAAACATGGTTTGTTTGTTAATCAAGAAAGGTGCCAAAATAAACGAACAGGATGGTTATGCGTTGCACACGGCAGCGTTATTATGGCACGACCACATGGTTCGAGTCCTCCTCGATTTGGGAGCCGATGTCAACCTACAGGGAGGAGGGTATGGCAGTGCGCTGCAAGCGGCATCGACAGTACTTCACGAGAACATTGTTCGCTTGCTAGTCGAGCAGGGTGCTGATATAAATGAACAGGATGGTTCTGCGCTGTACTGGGCGGCATCATGGGGGAACGAGGACATGTTTTGACTTCTGCTTAATTTGGGAGCCGATGTCAACATACAGAGAGAAGATGGCAGTGTTCTGCAGGCGGC
>QLPG01001399.1:0-10358 GCA_003314385.1 Gomphus sp. MG54 | reverse complement strand
ATGCCTACCGTGTAGCATCTGTGCTCGGATATTGTTTACTTCCAATGGTTGGAGTCAGCGCAGTTAGCATCATGGTCGCATTGGAGTGGGTTGGACTAGTTATTTCTCTATTCGTGCTGAACACCTTTTGCAGCGGTTTGATCGGCTACCTTCTTTCCCTCCTTTCTGTCTTATGGTGCACTTATGCAGCGTCTGGAATATTTGTGGCAGTCCTTCGTATGTCTGACCAACGACTTTTGGTCGCTTACCCTGTCGGACTACTGTATGGTTGTTTCGCTCTTTTGAGCGTGTTTCGTGGTGGCAAATAGAACTTGACCCATGTAATCTGGTGGAGCCCCAAAACCGCGCTATTTCTAAGATACGAGGCAGATTACGTATGAAGGTGAGAAGCGTTTGATTTTTTTGAGCTTGATCTGATCTGAAAAGTGGTATGAAAAGGACAGCCGGAATGTATCGAGTTAGAAAGTATTTTATCGGAATTCTACAGATATCCTATATCGTGTTGTCATTGTTGCAAATGGGTATTTATCTCGTGAAGTTGGATCCCTCCGCCATCAATGCCATTATAGTTTGGGAGCCTCAGGGATTGTAGTGACTTGTGTGGTTATCAGAAGCATTACATGGGCTACTGACCAGAGCTACTTGTTGAAATTTACAAGCTGCCAGATCTGGTTACTGTATATATATTAGTTTACATAATGTTGTGGATGCTTTGGTTCTTCATGTAATTACAAGGCTGGTCTTGGGAACCATATCCTCCATCTGCATTTGCATTTATGTCTATATCTTTTCTTTCTATCACTCTTTTATCCTGCTATGCTTAGCTGGTTATCAGTGTTACAATATGAAAAGATGACATAGTTATGATTAAAGATAATATCTCCTAAGGTCAAAGCAATGGCAAGGTTCAGAGTAAGGTACAACTTCAACTTTAATATTGTACCTACCAGATCACACTGGATCCTAATTTCATAAAGAGCAAGAATGTAATTAAGTCTAAGATAAATGGAAGAAAGCTTAGTCAAAATCTTAGTCAATTATCTGACTGAAGGCTGAACTACTAAATGTACAAGATCTTTATACTACTTTCAAATCTATAAGGAAACTAGATTCCTATAATAGATAAGAAAGTCTGAGGATTGTGAAAAGTAAGATTAGAAATACTATATCCCAATCTTGATCTCCTCTGTGACATTGAGGGGTGACATGTCACTCCAATTCCCAATGAAGTTACTCTATAAGGAATGTAGTAACAGATCAGATATCAGAGATAGAATGGAATTGTAAAATAAGGAAAGTGAAGTAGAACAAAATGAAAAGGATATTAAATATAAATGAAGTGAAAATGGATTTGCGAGCATATGGAGATTAACATAAATGAGTGGAGTGAATTGACAGGTGCATGTAATGTCAAGATGGATACACGAGGTGCATATAGTTTGAAGGCTGAGGGTGTATAGTTGAATAGGCAAGTGAGGGTAGAGTTAGGCTGAGTGGGCTGAAATGAATAGTCAGGTATGCTAGCATACAGTTTCTAATAATAAGCCCTATTCTAGCCTAAATACTATCAAAAGCTTCAATTTTATTATTTATCAGTCCATATTCTTTCCACCATCTATTTACCATACATATAACATCTCTGCATCTCTGTTAAGTCCGCATGTCAGGCACTTAGCTGGCACTTCCAAAGGAGTTATCCGGGTTAGCGTAAAGGTCCGTAACGGGGCCAAGGACTGGAGGTGGAAATCGGACGGACTACGGATATGGGGCGGAGGTGCCGGGAACTTAGGGCAGGTCGCGGAATGGTTCAATCCGGTCACTGAGGTGTTCGAGGTCGAAGGGACTTGGCTTCAACTTATGTGTTGCGCCCTCCTCGATCGTCTGTCCCTAATTTCGGAAAAGAGGCGGGAGTTTACCGGAAATGAATCAGAAACTGGTGGGAGACTAAATCAATATTCGTACTAGCAAACAGTCTAGTCGACTGGAAGACTATATACATGCGACTATCCTTGTACTTTCTTTGCTGGTCATAAAACAAGGAGGAAGGGAGTATAAGGGGTCAGTATAAAGAGAAAACAAGGGAGTGAGGTACGCGATGGTCCTACGCGTCAGCTATCAAGGTAATGGAACCTTGACTTCGGAGTCTTTTGGAGGTTCGGAATTGCGGAACCTCAGAATGTATGTCGGACATCTGGAAATCGGTTATTCAGGCTTTGGTCGGTCGGAAGGGTCCCAGAAAAGGTGCGGGTAGTTGTGGGGTTTAATGTGGGTTTGTTTGGCTGCATGGGTCATAACAATCTCACTTGTATCATGTCATCTTTAACAACCAGATCAACATGCTCTCTAAGATACCATCTCTTGAGAAAAGAAGCTATCATGTTTAGAAAAAGAGGATAGAAATGATTTTTTATAAAAGTTAGCACCATTTAAATCACAGATAAGTCCATTATTACTGTTTTTGAGAGTTCTAGAGCAGAGGATAGGTGACTTACCTTCTTTATCTAGTCAAGCCTTACTACTGAACTCTAGTATTTGGTTTCTGACAAAACATCTGCACTGGAGGCTTGGAAGGTCATCAATGTAAGATTCCAGAGGTCTACCATAGCTTGTCACCTCAAGGCTTGTGAGAGCTTCTACCAGATTGAATATGATCTTACTAAGTCCATTGATATTTACCTCCATGCTGTTGAGACTGCTTGTCAAGGACCACGATACCGAGCTCTGGTTCATTTGGTAATACCGACTGACTAACCAACCTTTACCCATATTATCCTCACTATCACATGGTTTTGGCTTGATACACCTGGTATATTGTCTAAGTTACTTCTCCCATCCTATCCATTCCACCCCTCACTATCCTTCCATTCCCTCACCTGTTCTCCTTCGAACATGTGATGACCACTCATTATCTTGGTCACAGCCCTATTGTTTTATCTTTGGTCATCCTCTATTGTTCTATTCTCACCCACTCCTTCATTATTTTATTATCAGCCATATTCCATTATTCTAATCCCACTTACATTCCTTATTCTATTCTTGATCACTGTGGACAATGCCTCTACATGGTTTTTCATACCTTATTGTTCTCCATTCCTTACGCCATCCTGTTCCACATCTTGCTTCTTAACCTATATAAGTAGCAGGATGTATGTAAATAGTTTCTCACTCAGAATATCAACTTGGTTTGCACCCTCTTGTCTGCCCCTTCCCTGTCTAAAGTCCTTCACTCAAGCTGACATCCTCATCACCTTCACGAGTCCCTCTCCTGTCTAAATCAGTGGCATGCACGGAACAGCAGGGCGCAACACACGAGCATGTTGAAGTCTAGCTATCCTGAAACAGTCTGCAGGACTTGACCAATTCCTTGGCTTTACCGAGTCATAACAGTATATTCTGAGTGACACTGCTTTCTGTGCCAGCTCTGTTCTTATAATCATGCCCCCACATACTAGATCAGCAGCTCGCATGGATGGCAATCGACTCATCCCCCACAGTAAATCAATGAAGGGAGCATAAAGCCTCTGGAACCCCGCCCCTTTTTATGGGATATACCTTACCAACAATAGAACTGCTGCATCTTGCCTCCCCCTTAGAGCAAGAACCACATATTGAAGAGGTTGTCGATGACAATATTGAATACAAAGATTATGACAATGACGAGCAAAAGCCCCATCTGGCAGAGGACAAACCTGGTTCAGCATATTATAACGCAGATGCTGAAACCGAGGAACAGCCTCAGCACCACCAACAGGCAAATACACCTAAGGCTTCTCGTACTCCAGTAGCCGCACCTCCCCAATCCACAGTTGCACCCCGTCAGCCTGTGGTCGTACCTCTGCAACCCATGACCACACTCCCTCTATCCATGGCTGTACTGCCATAGGCCAGGCAAGCATCCTGAGCCAGACCAGCCCTACAGGATAGGCAGGCTCCGCAATCTGGGCCACCTCCTAGGGCTAAGGCTCCCATAAACCTAGCCAACAATAATGACCTCTTAAACGCCATTCTTGAACGTGGCAGAACCGCCCAGAATCACCGACAAGATGGTCGAGCTGCCAGGATTTGAGAACCAGAACCTTTTGATGGGACCAACCCAAAGAAGTCAAAGGGTTTCATCTTCCTTTGCAGAATGAATTTCCACACCTAGCCTAACTTATTCCTTGACGATAGGCAAAAAGTCAATTACATTTTCTCCTACCTAAAAGGAATGGCTCTGGAATGTTTCAAGCCCTGCCTGACAGGTAACCCCAATATGGAACCCCGCTGGACCAGCAATTTGGAGCTTTTTATCGATGAATTACAGATCAACTTCAGCTCTTAAGACGAAAGAGCCGATGCTGAAATGGCCCTCGAAAAGCTAACTATATAGGACAACCACAAAGCCACTAGGTTTTTTGTAGAATTTTATAGGCTCGCAGTTTTTGTTTATTGAGATGCACTGAAGTCCCCTTTTATGTTTCCATTTATGCATGACTGGTATTTGGCCAGATATGACTTGTTTTATGTATTACACCTTCGATGTTTGGAGCTGAGTTTGAATTTAGCTTACATAATAACACAGTTTTCACTTTTGCACTCCAACAGTTTATGAGCCCTGGGCGCAATGCTCAGGTTGCTGTTGGTGATCTAAATAGTACTAGATTAAGGGGAGGTATTAGATTATCTAATCCCACATACTATTCATAACTGTAATTAATGTTTTACAAAATAAGACATTATACATACAGAGCTCTATGGAGTAGTATTGGCAATCTAATAACTTACTAGGGCTCTGAACTCAACTTGTATAGACACACATGTCTTCACTCAAGGAGTCAACTTGAAAGGTTACCTATGTGGACTAGATGGTGTAGTAGTTAACACCATAGCTATATATGCTATAGCCCTGGGTTCAAACCCCAGTCTGGTCATTCTTTTGACCTCAACAGGTTATGAGCCCTGCACTTTATCTATAGACATCTACATGACACCACCTATTGTGTTTTGTACTTATCTAGGCCCTCTATTATTGGCTAGCAACTGATCCCTGATCAGAGCCTATCTGTTATGGCCCATGCCACTGAATAAACCCACACTAAACCCCACAACCACCTGCACCATTTCCGGGACCTTTCCAATCGCTCCAAATCTGAATAACTAATTTCCAGATGTCCGATGTACCATTCCAAGGTTCCATGTTTCCGAACCTGCGAAAATTCCAAAGTCAAGGTTCCACTCCTTTGATAGACAACGTGCAGGATCATCATGTACCTCACTCCTTTGTTCTTTGTTTTATATTGCCCCTTGTACTCTCTTCCCTCCCTTGTCTTTACTCAGTAAAAGATAGTACAAGACTAGATACATGTATATAAGTCACCAGTCGACTGGACTATTTGCCAGTATGAATATTAACTTAATTCTACATCGTAGTTTCCGATTAAGTTCTGGTAAACTTTCCGACTCTCCGAAATTAGGGACAGACGATTGAGGAAGGGGTAACATATAAGTTGAAGCCAAGTCCCTGCGACCTCAAACCACTCGTACCGCCCTATACCATGAACAGTCCTAAGACCCCTGGCGCATCCTGAGTTTCTGTCCCCATTCCGATTCCGACCCCGAGTCTATGACCCTTAGTCCCTCCATCCCCAGAGTATGAACCCCCCCTTCAGAAATCATTTAGAACCCTCCGGAAACCCTTCTGGAAGCCTCTAGCTAAGCGCCAACATGCGGATTTAACTGCATATTCATACTCACATTCCTAATCGTCATTAAGCATGAGACCTATCACACATTCACAAGCCATGCAGATGTCAGGAACCGTACGCCGGCAAGCCAACTATTCAATTCAGCCCACTCAGCCCAACTCCGCCTTCGCTTGCTATTCAACATTTACGCCCTCAGCCCACGGACTATATGCACCTCGTGTATCCGTCTTGGCGTCACGTGCTCCTGTCAAATCACTCCACTCATTTACGTCACATTCCACATGCTCACTTTTCCATTCCGAACTCATTTATGTTTAATATCTTTTATTACGTTTCATTTCCTTTTCATCTGTTCGCAATTCCGTTCACTCCTTTATATCCGAATCTGCTATTACGTCCTTAGGGTAACTTCGTTGGGAATCTGAGTGACACGTCACTCAACAATGTCATGGAGGAGATCATTATTGGGACATAGTATTTCTGTTTCTCGCTTTTCCGTTTCCTCGGCTTTCTCATTCTATTATAGGAATCTATTTGACTCCTAATAGATTAGAAAGTAGTATAAAAAGCCTTGTACTATTAGTTTAGTCCTCAGTCAGAAAATCAATCTTGATTTTGACTAAGACCCTCTGTTACTTCCGTCTTCCTCGCATTTACGACATTTGGGGACCGTGCAATCCAAGTGGGCGCAATGCAAGCACGTTGAAGCCAACCCCAACTCCGAACCTCGCCAATAACTTCGCCATTGGGAGATTACAATATATTACGAATACGTCTTTCTCACTATCGTAACAGTATTTTCTGACTGCCACGCTTGATCGCACCTTTTCTTCGCATATTACGAACCATTATGAATACCCAATCCACTACTCGCAATTTACCCTTCATCGTCGAGGTCCCTAGTCAGTTGCAGCAGATCTCCTCTCTTCGATGGCTGTCAGCACAACCTTCGATTCGCAGAGATGGCCCATCAGGAGAGAACGCTCCTCCTGAACCTGAGGACAATGACGAAGAAAACCCTCTCAATGACAACAACAACAACAACAATGATGCAATTCAGAACCCCATTCAAGTCTCAAATCCGAACCCCACTCACATTTCTAATCCTAATGCCAACCTTAATTCCTTGACCCTTAATTCCTCGTCCAGTTCAGACAAGATCATTAAAGCTCTCATCGACCATCTAGCACAACAACCTGCTAGATCTTCTACAAACCCCGGGCACCATGCCAAGGTTTGGGAGCCAGAGGTCTATGACGGAACGGACCAAGCTAAGCTGCAAACATTCTTCTTACAATGCGCGCTGAACTTTCGAGACCGTCCATCTGCATTCTTGACGGATGCGTCAAAGGTCCAATACGCCATCTCTTACCTCACCGGCCCCGCACTCCAATACTTTGAACCCGCAATTCTTGGCGAGATCCAACCTGAGCCTAGCTGGCTTAAGGTCTGGAGGGACTTTCGTCAAGAGTTGGAATCCAACTTCGGTCCGTTCAACAGTGCTGTGCAAGCAGAAATTGAGCTCGGCAAGATAGTTATGAAGGACAACCATCATGCAGCATGATACTTCATCGACTTTGCCAGAGCCTCCACTCGTACTCAGTGGAACGACGCTGCCCTCGCACATGCGGCTTACAAGGGGTTGGCCAGACGTATCAAGGATAGCCTCCTTAACTTCCCTTGCTTTAAAACTCTCACTGAACTCAGACAATACTCTCTTGAGATCGACAGCAGATACTGGGAACGCAAGGAGTATGACAACTTCGGAAATCCTTCAAAGCCGAACGGGTCCTCGTCCTCGTCCAACTCCAACAACAACAATAACCATCAGTCTTCTTCCAACTCCAACAACTCGAACAACAAGAAGAGTAAGAAGGGGGGGAAGAAGAACGGCAACGATAAGTCTTCCAACAATAACAACAATGCTAACGACATTGCGTCCAAGCTCGAAAAAGATGGGAAGCTATTGCCTGAAGAACGTCAAAGGTGAATCGACACGGGACTTTGTCTCTTGTGTGCTTCAAAAGGTCACATGGTCAAGGACTGCCCCAAATCCAATTCCCAATCCTCATTGACCTCTTCTTCTAACGACAACAAATCCAACAACTCCAACAATAACAAGAAAACGACGAAAGCACACGCAACCAAGGCAAGCACGTCTGACACCAATGCCGAAGAAAACACGGCGTCAGAGTTGAAAAAATGAGCTGCAACCTCGGAAATGCACGAGCTGAGGATTGCGTTAGCCTCTCTCACGTGCTGTTCTTGAACGCCCTTTCTTCTAATTCTGCTATTTCTCGCGTATCTTCTACTTCTGAAACTTTGAAATCTTTGCTTATATTTAATCTGTCTTGTTCTCTTATTTCCGAACTTCCTCTTGTTACGCTCTTAGATTGTAGTTCTTCAGACTGCTTTATTGAATCACGAATTGTGCAGAAATATTCTTTGCCTACTAATTCAGTTCCTGCTATTCCGTTGAAATTATTTGACGGTTCTACTAACTCTGTCATTACTCAGACTACGACAATTCCGATTTCTGCCCAGCGAACTTCAGAACGTCACCTTCTATGTGACAATGTTGGATGGCAGTTGCTCCGCAGTACTTGGCTTCAACTGGCTCACCCACTACAATCCATCGATTGACTGGGTATTGGGCAGTATAACTTTCAAGACTTCGAAACCGACCACCGTTCCAGCACCTCAGGCCTCAACCGCTGCTTCACAGTCCAGCACCCCGCTTCCTAGCAATCCGTCACCATCTCCAAAGTTGGAGGCTCCGCGGATAGCCCTAGTTAATACAGAAGTGTTTGTTCGCACCTGCAAACTAGAAGGTTTGCAGGCCTTCCAACTCAACCTCGCGGATCTCGACAAATACGCTCGAGGCTCCACTATGGTTGACTCTTCAGACAACCTGGATAGCATTAAACAGCATGTTCCAGAATTCTACCACGACTTCGCTGATGTCTTTAGTAAACAGCGCGGTAATTCTTTAGCTCCTCACAGACCCTACGATCTCAAGATCAACCTTAAGGACAGCACTTCGCCCCCTCTTGGTCCCATTTATTCCCTCTCAGTATCTGAACTCTAATCACTACGAGACTTCATCGACGAGCATCTTAACATGGGCTTCATTCGACCCTCAGGCTCGTCACACGGCGCATCAGTACTATTCATATGCAAGAAGGACGGCTCACTGCAGCTCTGTGTAGACTTTCGTGGTCTAAACAGAATCACGAAGAAGGACCGTTATCCACTTCCCCTTATTTCCGACCTCTTAGATGCCCCAAAGAAAGCTCGTATATACACCAAAATCGACCTCAGACACGCCTATCACCTCGTTCGAATTGCAGAAGGGGACAAATGGAAGACAGCCTTTAGGACACGTTATGGATCCTTTGAGTGGCTTGTCATGCCTTTTGGACTTTCTAACGCCCCTGCTGCATTTCAGTGCTTCATGAACGACATTTTTGGCGACCTTTTAGACAACTGCACCATAGTCTATTTGGACGACATCCTCATCTATTCCAACGACAAATCCTCACATATCGAACACGTTCGCGAAGTTCTACAACGATTACGCAAACACAACTTGTATGCTCGAGAAGACAAATGCTCCTTCCACCAAACGTCTGTCGAATACCTCGGATATATCCTCTCACCTAAGGGTCTCACGATGGTGGAAGACAAAGTCAAATGCATCACTCAATGGCCCGAGCCGCGTAAAGTCAAAGATGTTCAATCATTCCTCGGATTTGCGAACTTCTATCAGAGATTCATTTTCAACTACTCCTCTATTACGACTCCTCTTACTCGACTCACTCGCAAAGGTCTGGCTTGGAACTGGAGTGAGGAGTGTAGAGATGCGTTTAATAAGCTGAAACTGGCATTCACATCTGCCCCCATTTTAACTCATTGGACTCCTGATTTGCCCTTGATTGTGGAGACAGATGCGTCAGATTACGCTTTAGCAGCTATACTCTCCCAACACTTCCCAGACGGTGAGCTTCATCCTGTTGCATTTCATTCCCGAACTTTCACCTCTCCAGAACTCAATTACGACGTTCACGATAAAGAACTGCTCGCAATTTTCGAAGCTTTTCAAAAGTGGCATCATTACTTAGAAGGTTCCGGCAACCCTGTCAATGTCATCACCGATCATAAGAACTTGGAGTACTTTTGCACTACCAAGTTGTTGACTAGATGTCAAGCTAGGTGGTTGGAATACCTCTCTCAGTTTAATCTTGTCATCCGTTTCAGACCAGGTCGTTTGGGCACTAAGCCTGATTCGCTCACGAGACGGTGGGACGTCTACCTTAAGGAGGGGATGAGCAACTACGCCACCATTAATCCCCAGAACCTTCGACCCATCTTCTCCCAACATCAGTTGACCACGTCCCTTCGAGCCACGAGCCTCGTCGACCAGTACTGAGGGCCTCGACTCTTATGGACACCGAGCGTATCCTGAACAACATCAGACATCATCTTCCCTCCGACTCCTTAGCCCAGAAACACCTCGCAAATAACGACGACCCGAAGTGGCAGACTAATTCCAACGGTCTGTTGCTATTCGACAATCGAATCTATGTTGCCGAGGTCCAAGACTTATGCTTATGCGTGTTACAACATAAGCATGATCACATTCTTTCTGGACACTTCGGAATTAACAAAACCATA
>QLPG01001395.1:0-17375 GCA_003314385.1 Gomphus sp. MG54 | reverse complement strand
TTGGCCTGCAGGACTTGGCCATAGTCCGCCCGACCTTTTCGACAACACCCTTCGGCAGTACCGAAGACCGTCAGAATCTGGCTCCTGACAACTGGTGAGACACATTACAATCAACAAAAAGTCTTACTATGTCTCTTTCACAGACAATCACTCAAGGGAGTCTGTGCTCTATTTAATGAGCACTAAAGATCAGGTCTTTGCCAAATACAAATTGTATGAGGCAATATGCTTTGGCAGATAGGGAACAGCACGGGTCACCCATGGGTCAAATGTGGGTGACCCACACCTGACCCATGGGAAACCCAAACCTGTCAACCCATGGGTTTTTTCCCATGGGTCGATGGGTGTCAGGTGCATGCCGTACCCATATATGTGCGGCACATTCGTCACATTTGTGGTGTCACATGCACATACGGCACTTTCATTGTATTTGGGGCATCGCGTTTGTGTCGGCACGTGTGCATACACATACGTGTAAGTTGTGTTCATGTCGGCACGTGTGCATACATGTACACATAAGTTGCATTCGTGTCAGAGTTGATGCCCCAGGTTGGGTTCGGGTCATGGGTGCTCATGGCTTGACCCGCACCCATACCCAAGGACACCCAACCTGGTGACCCATGTGGGTTGGCCTGACCCATGCATTTCCCTATTGGCAGAGGAATGTGTGCATCAAAACCCTTCTCTCAGATCGAGGGGTTGAAGATACAAGTGCTGAATTCAATAACTATCTAGACAAGCAAGGCACTCGCCATCAATATACTTTTCATGACACTCCCAAGCAGAATGGAGTAGCTGAGCACCTAAACTGCACATTGGTCAAAAAGACACATGTGATGCTTCTAGATTCAAATCTTCCTAAGTTCCTATGGGGATATGCTATTCAGCATGCCAACTACCTTAAAAATCGCATGCATACATGAGCTCTACTGGACAAGACACCTTATAAGATGGTCCATCATCAAAAACTGAATTTGCAAGATGCTCACAAATGGGGGTGGATGTCTATGTTAAAATCAAACAAGATGATAAGCTACTACCTAGAGCCAAGATAGCTAAATGGATTGGTCATTCTGTACAAAGTGACAGCTACTGCATCTACTGGCTAGACAGTTGACGGGTATCTGTGGAGCCAAATATTATATTTGAAGGAATAAGATTACCTTCAATTGCTCCTATTTTACCTACTAATGATCAACTAATTACTGTGCCAAAATCCACTAAGTACCAGCCAATACCACCCACACCAGCACCTATTCAAGTGCCAGTATCATCACATGACCTACAGCAGGGTGATAGCCACATTGAAGAAATAATCGAGCGCACACCAGAAAGAGATTTGGAAAATATACAGCCAAGTCAAACAGATGTGAACAGACCTAAAGAAGCTCTTCCACTTAGAAGAAGTGAGAGAATATGCTTATTACAAGAAAGAGCCTCAAAAATCATCTCAGGCAACAGATCTCAAGCTGGAGAAGCTGCATACATTAATATAACTACTCTTGCTTGAGAAAACATCGAGGATAATGTACTCAATGATATCGCACATGATTTGGAATGTAATGCTGAAGAGGACAAGAGTAATACATGCAACTATCTAGCAATAAGTGCTGAACCTACAAATGCTGAAGAAAATGATTTTGCATATCTATTGAATGATCTGCAATTACCTATGATGACCATAGATGCCCTTAACAACTCTACATGGAAAACAGCCATGGATACTGAGATCTGATTGCAAATCGACAAAGGCACCTGGGAGCTTACTAAACCTCCATGTGGTGTAAATATTGTTGGTAGCAAGTGGACTCATGGTATGAAAAGAAATCAGAAGGGTGATATTGTTTGTGCAAAGTCAAGGCTTGTTGCTCAAGGGTTCATACATACTTTTGGAGTTGATTACAATGAGACATATGCACCGGTCATATGTATGACATAATTATGCACTATATGCACTATAGCGGCTAGAAATAATTGGCCGATACATCAAATGGACGTGGATGTTGCATACTTAAATGCACCACTTGAAGAACCTATTTATATGCACAAGCTGCTGGGATATTTCAAAGATCAACATGAAAACATATTATTTCTGAAGAAATGCATATACAGACTCAAGCAATCGGGCAGAGGATGGTATAAGTGTCTATCAAATGCCCTCTATTCTATTGGATTTGCAAAATCAGCCTCAGATGCTGCTGTATTTTATAAACACAGACCAAATGACTATGCAATCATTGGAGCCGCCATAGATAACCTCACCATAACAGCTACAGACAATATTATATTGTAGGGCATCAAAGAAGATCTCAAAGCCATCTTTAAGATGAAAGACCTTGGAGAAATCTATTGGCTTCTTAACCTGAAGATCAAATGAGACAAATCGGCCGGTACAATAAGCTTCTCACAAGAATCTTACATTGACAAGATACTCGACTGATTTAATCTTCAAGATGCAAAAACACATATGACTCCTCTAGGTCCTACATGGAAACTATCCAAAGAACAATGCCCGACTACTGATGCCAAAAAGAAAAGGATGGAGAAAATTCCATACCTGCAGGCAATTGGTTTACTCATGTGGGCAGCAGTAGCTACCCGACCAGACATTTCATTTGCAGTTTCCATATTATCTCAGTTCTTAGAAAATCCAGGGATTGCTCACTGGAATGCAATAGAGAGAGTATTCAAATATTTGAAAGGTACAAAAGAGAAGAAATTAGTCATAGGAAAGAGCCAAGATGGTATTGTATCAAGATTCGGTGACGCTGAGATATTGGTTAAGTCCTGCAAACCGTTTTGGAGTGGCTAGGCTTCAATGTGCTTGTGCATTACGCCCTGCTGTTCCATGCGTGCCACTAATTTGGATAGTGAGAGGAGCCTCGAGGGGATGCCGAGGGCATCGGCTTGAGCGAAGGACTTTAGAAATAGGAAGCGGACAAAGGGGTGCGAATCAATCGATATTCTGAGTGAGGAACTATCTACATACATCCCGCTACTTATATAGTTAAGAAGCAAGATGTGGAACAGGGTGGCATAAGGAATGGAGACAATAAGGTATGAAGTAACCACATGGGGGCATTGTCCACAGTGATCAGAAATAGAATAAGGAATGTAAGCGGAATTAGAATAATAGAGTATGGCTGAGAATAAGATAATGAAATGGTAGGCAAGCATAGAACAATAGAGGACGGCCGAAGATAAAACAATGGCAGTGGCCAGGACAATGAGTGGCCGTCATGTTGTTTGGGGGAAACGGGTTAAGGAGTGGATAGGGGGTGAAGGAACAATGAAGAAGGATGGATGAGAGGAGTGGTCCATAAGATGCACTGGGTGTACCAAACAGAGGCCGCGTGGTAGTGGGAGATAATGTGGGTAAGGGCCAGTTGGTCGGTATTCCCGAGTAAGTCGGTGCTCGGTGTTACGGGCTTGACAGTATCCCCCCTCTAGCAGCTGAACCCATGAAGCCAGTAAGCGGAGTTAAAAATAGAGTTCTGGGTGTCAGCGTGATGTCACGGTTTTGTTTGGGAAAATTCCCAGGCTTCTCATCAGCCTTGTTCTTTACTCCCATCAAAGGATCAGGGCAAGAAATGGGTGCCATAACCAATGACGAAAAGGAACAATTCGAGAAGAAATGGCTCGAACGACAGCATTAATGGGAGCAAGAGATGGCGGCTGGGGCTGCCACAGCTCTACTGAAGGCAGACAAGGAGGCTGCCGAAAAGGCAAAAGTGGAGGCGGAGCAGGCAGAAAAGGCCACTAAGGAGGCGTTCAAGATGGCGACCAAGGCTACTCGTCTAGCTCAGGAGATTGCCCAGGCAGCCGAGGAAAAGCGGGTTCATTTGGCCCAGTGGGCAGTGACTCGGGCTCCTGAGGAGAAAGGGAACATGGAGGTCAGCCAGGACCTTGCAGGGCAGGTCAAGACACTCGAGAACGCGGGTGTCAAAGCTGTCGAAGATCCCAAAAGCCTGGATGTGCCGAAGATGACGACGCGTAAGAGGGGTGTGGACATGGATGCGGGACCGAGTAGGAGAGGTAGGCCGAGAGGGGCCCAGGCACGCAGGGTCCATATTTTTTTTTGTATTTTTTACTTATTTTTATCAGTTCAAAAAGAAGCCGACCCAGGAGTGGTTGCCCTCTCTTTGCCCTCCTTGCGACCATTGCAGGGAACGTGGAGAAGCCTGCTCCATTAGAAATGTGAGAGCAGCGTGCGGGTGCTGCAACACACACCGGGTGAAATGCAGCTTGGCGGCGCCTCGGCAGCGCAAGGTGAGGAGTCAGGAAGAGGTGGAGTCGGAGAGTGAGAGTGAGGAAGAGAGTGGAGGGGAGGAGATGGAAGAGGAGCGACTGATGAAGAGGCTGAGAAGGGCTGTTATGATGTGACCGAGCGAACGGCCGGTGGCCATACAGCTGAGCGGGTGTGAAATGACAGTGGAAGTCCCCTTGTCCGCGGGGTCAGGGTCGCAACGACTTGCCGAGATCTGGGAGGACATCCTCCAAGAGAGATCGAGGTCGAACAGGCTACTCTTTGAGTTAGTGGAAGAGGTGAGGTTCATGGGCCATACAATGGTCCTCTTGCATGAGAGCCTGGTTCTGCGTAGGGAGTCAGCAGTGCCGGTGATACCGGTTGTTGCGGAGGAGTTGGGTGGTGAGGATCAAGGTGAGGATCAATTAAAAGATGATGAGGGTGAGGAGAAAGGGAAGGACAAGGGCAAGGAGCAGGATGAGGAGATGGTGATAGATGAGACTTTGAAAGATGACTGATTAATAGATTTGTTATTTTTCCTTTTAAAGAAGGGATAAGGAAATATAAGTATATGAGCAGAGGAAAACAAGTGAATGTGCCGATGTTCATTTTGGCAGATTCAGTCGGGTTGGACGGAGGGATTAATGTTATCGGGAATAGCATGTCGGGATGGGTAGGAATTAAGGTCGAGATAAAGAGTGAATGGAAAGGGGATTTCCTTGGGAGGAGAGGTTCGTAGCGTTGCTTGGTTGCTACCCCCCTGTTTAGGTAGACGTCCCATTGTCTACAAGGAGTAAGCATGCAATTATGCGAATCGGATAAACAGGAACGGATGAGGATGGATGGAGAAGACCTTGGCTGAATGTGCCGAATGGCGTCGCTGACCAAGAGGCCTCAGCTAGAAACCCTTTGGCAGAGTTCCCGGCAATAGAGCAGGATCCTGGGTGAGGCTTTTGGAGCAGTGGCATGTGCCAACTGGACCGAGGCCATCAGACGCACCTAAAGGCATTAGTGGCATGATGGAGCGTAGTACTGCCCAATACCCTGTTAATCAACGGATTATAGTGGGTGAGCAAGTTGTGACTGAATATTGCCGACCGACGGATCTAGTGATGTGATAACGGATGAGTGGACGGGTTGTCCTATCAGAGTATCTAGTGACATGTCTATGTATTCAGTAACAACCGAATTTAGCAGTACTGGATCAACGAATTCTAAGGCGGAATAACATAAGAGTCTAACTATGAACGGATAATGACTGAACATTTTAAAGGAAAATTCGGGGGCATAGGAGCATTGATCTACACCTCTACTACTAGCATCTACCGAGTCAACGCAACTCTCGGTGTGCTCAGAGGCTGGCGGGTGGTGGACTAGTCTTCGGTCACCATTGCTGAGTCCTCAGCGTTGGTGTCCTCGGCATCAGATGCCTGTGAGACGGAGTCAGAAGTGGTGGTTGCGTGGGCTTTAGTTGCCTTTGGGCATTTGGTGACTTTGTGATCACTGGTGGCACAGAGGAGACACAGATTGTGGTCCATGCGTCTTTTGTGTTCATTTGGGAGAAGTTTGCCATCCTTTCCAAGAGTTTTGGTATACTTGGGTGGGTCGGGCATTTTCCCATCCTTTTTCTTGGACGCGTCCTTGCTGCTGTTATCGTTGCTATTATGTTGCTGGCGGTTGTCTGAGGTGGGTCTGTTGCCAGGCTTGTCCGATCTGGTATCTTTCTTTGGCTCATTGCTGCCCTCCGTAGACTGTTCAGCTTTTCATTCCCAATACCTCATGTCGATCCGTTGAACACGATTTCAGAGTTTGTCGAGTGTGCGGGGTTTGTTGAAATGGATGAGGCCGTCTTTGATATGCTTCGGCAGTCCCATGTATGCCTTGCAGAGGAGGGTGTTGTCATTATAATCGACAAATGCCGCGAGCCTGTAAAATTCCACAAAGAACCGAGTGGCTTTGTGGTTGTCCTGTATGGTTAGCTTTTCGAGGGCCATTTCAGCATCGGCTCTTTCATCCCAAGAGCCGAAGTTGATCTGTAATTTGTCGATGAAAAGCTCCAGGTTGCTGGTCCAGCGGGGTTCTGTATTGGGGTTACCCATCAGGTATGGCTCGAAACATTCCAGAGCTGTTCCTTTCAGGTAGGAGACCATGTAATTGACTTTTTGCCTATCATCGGGGAACGAGTTAGGCCAGGTGCAGAAATTCATTCTGCAGAGGAAGATGAAACCCTTTAACTTCTTTAGGTCGGTTCCATCAAAGGGTTCTGGTTCTCATATTCTGGCAGCTTGACCGTCTTGTCGGTGGTTCCAAGCAGTCCTGCCGAGTTCGAGAATGGCGTTCAGCAGATCTTGATTGTTGGCCAGGTTCACAGGAGCCCTGGCCCTAGAAAATGGCCCGGCTTGTGGAGCTTGCCTGGGCTGTGGGGCTGGTCGGGCTCGGGGAGCTTGCCTGGCCTGTGGCAGTATAGCCACAGATGGAGGGGGCGCGGCCGCAGGGTGTGGAGGTGCGGACACGGGCTGATGGGGTGCAACTGTGGGCTGAGAGGGTGTGGCTGTTGGGGTATGGGGGGGTTCAGGTGTGTTTGCCTGCCGGGGGTGCTGAGGCTGTTCCTTGGTTTCAGCATCTGTGTCGTAGTATACTGAACCGGGTTTGTCCTCTGCTGGATGGAGTGCTTGGTCATCGTTATCATAATCTTCGTATTCGATTTCGTCGTCGACCACCTCTTCAATGCATGGTTCTTGCTCGAAGGGGGAGGTGAGATGCCGTAGTTCTATTGTCGGCGAGGTATAACCAATGAGAAGGGGCGGGGTACCAGAGGCTTCACGCTCCCTTTGTTGAGTTACTGTGGGGGTGAGCCGATTGTCATCCATACGGGCTATGGATGTAGTTCGTGGGGGCATGATCGTAAGAACGGAGGTGACACGGAAAGCAGTATCACTCAGAATATACTGTCAAGATTCGGTGATGCCGAGATATCGGTTAAGTCCTGCAAACCGTTTCGGAGTGGCTAGGCTTCAATGTGCTCGTGCGTTGTGCCCTGCTGTTCCATGCATGCCACTAATTTGGATAGTGAGAGGAGCCTCGAGGGGATGCCGAGGGCATTGGCTCGAGCGAAGGACTTTAGAAATAGGAAGTGGACAAAGGGGTGCGAATCAATCAATATTCTGAGTGAGGAACTATCTACATACATCCCGCTACTTATATAGTTAAGAAGCAAGATGTGGAACAGGGTGGCGTAAGGAATGGAGACAATAAGGTATGAAGTAACCACATGGGGGCATTGTCCACAGTGATCAGAAATAGAATAAGGAATGTAAGCGGAATTAGAATAATAGAGTATGGCTGAGAATAAGATAATGAAATGGTAGGCAAGCATAGAACAATAGAGGATGGCCGAAGATGAAACAATGGCAGTGGCCAGGACAATGAGTGGCTGTCATGTTGTTTGGGGGAAACGGGTTAAGGAGTGGATAGGGGGTGAAGGAACAATGAAGAAGGATGGATGAGAGGAGTGGTCCATACGATGTACCGGGTGTACTGAACAGAGGCCATGTGGTAGTGGGAGATAATGTGGGTAAGGGCCTGTTGGTCAGTATTCCCGAGTAAGTTGGTGCTCGGTGTTACGGGCTTGACATATTGTAGGATATTCTGATGCTGATTGGGCCTCACAAGATCATCAACATTCCATCTCAGCATACATCTTTCAAATCGACTCTGGGAGCATCTCATGGAGCTGTCAAAAACAGACGATCGTTGCCCTCTCATCTACCAAGGCTGAGTTCATTGTGTTAACTCATGCAACAAAAGAGGCTATATGGCTTAAAAATTTCATAACCGAAGTTTTCCAGCCAATTAGAAATCCTATAAAAATTTATGCTGACAACCAATCAGCTATTACAATAGCCTACGGTAATCAGCAACATTCAAGGACCAAACACTTCGATATACAACTCTATTTTATCCGAGACACAATTGAGGGGAAGAAGATTCAAATTGAATATCTCCCAACCGATCAAATGGTTGCAGACATCCTCACAAAGGGTCTACCAGGACCTAGAGTGAAGATTCTCACCGAAAAGCTCAGTATATATTGAGCTTGAGGGGGCATGTAGGGTGCAAACATGCATCTCACCCCTGAGAGACCAATCTCAATATATTGTATTTTTATATTGATTTCAGTGTCATTCTGTGCGCTTTTCCATTCTGAAATTTTCGACTATTATTTTATATTTTTACCCTCAATATTGAGGGAGTTATTCTTTGTTCTCTATGTACTCACACGCACTTACACATGCACTACACGACATGTGTGGCCGGCTCCCTGGATAGTGACCGGGAGATTGGCTCCATACTGAAGAGGATGTATAGGGGCTGGCTCAAGGATATATACAGGTGAAACAACACCCGTACATACCTTCCTCCTCAGTGGTTGACAACACTGAGGAGGTGAGCCAACTGTATAAATAAAAACGATGTTATGATTGATTTTCGTTTATTTACTCTGTAGTTATATTCCATAGGTATTTTCTAAATAAATACTCAGTGGTTGACAACACTGAGGAGTTATATTCCATAGATTGCTCAATAAATTCTCCAACCTACCGCCTAAGTTGCTCATAATCTCTTCAATTGGTTCTCTTCGCTCCTCTCGTTGTTAGATTGTCTAATCCCACATACTATTCATATCTCTAATTAATGTCTTACAAAATAAGACATTATACATACAGAGCTCTATGAGTAGTATTGGCAATCTGATAACTTACTAGGGCTCTGAACTCAACTTGTATAGACACACATGTCTTCACTCAAGGAGTCAACCTGAAAGGTTACCCATGTGGACTAGATGGTGTAGTGGTTAACACCATAGCTATATACACTATAGCCCTGGGTTCAATTCCCAGTCTGGTCATTCTTTTCACCTCAACACTCGTATGTGATAGGTGGCAGTCTGACGTGTGCTCCATTTACTGTATTTACATCTCATCCCTTTCTTCACAAACACTCAGTTGACTTTCAAGAGCCGTTTTAGTAAGTGTTTGGAGGTTGGATAGGTAGGAATGAGGTCAAATATATTCTCAACTAAAAAAAACAACACTGGTCAGGCTGAAGTGAAAGTGATGTGATTGAAAAGTCAAATAAGAAAGTGATTATACTTGTAACCCTCCACAGGGTATAGGCCCGCGACAAATTGTCACATTTGCTGCCCGGACACCAAAACTCGATTTTTGATTTTTTCTTCCCAGACGTATCCAGCTTGTCTTATCAGCCTCTCGTAGATCGTTCCGTAAGCCCAGACACGCCCCTTCACTCAGTGGCTGTAGAAGTTTAACTGTTCAAACTCCGGTATTGGTATGTTGATTGGTGTTGTGCGAGGATGGGCAGTGTTGCCACGAGCGGCTGGTACGAATTGGGAAAGGCTTGCGTGGAACGTATACGAAGTGGGAGGTCTGTATTATGGGGTGATCATCTTGTCCCAGAGCTTCTATACAGTAAGTATCGATGCTATCTACTGTAATCTCACTGCAATACTTTAGCTTTAACGGGTGTATTGTGAAGTATTTCGAAGGGTAGACATTTGGTTACGTATAGAGATTGACACATCACCCGTGCCAACTCGTCCTCATTGAAACTTACAATTGAATGCATTAACCTCGCCTCCCTATGACTGAATTCTTGTTGAACCGACCGTTGCGCTGGTGTGTGAAAATAATAGATTTGCCATGGATTCGCCAATACACAAACCGCCTCATGTTCACAACACCTTCAACACGAGGTCCTCGGAGTAGCAGATGTTTGCTCCCGCTGTCAGTCGTGTGATCCATTATAACAAGAATGATTTCTTGTCCCCCACTTGAACACAGAGTCCCCCTCTCCTTCTGACTCCTCTCCTCCGAATTTCAGTACCTTTGAGATGGCAGAACTAGTTGCTGTTCAGGCTGTGGCATCTGCTGCCCCATTAGTTCTCTGCTGTCAAAGACTTTCAAAAGAAAGTATCTCTCGAAACAGCGGACCAATTGATGGAAGAGAGAAGGACAATCTTTGAAAAATACGGGCACCAAATTGAAACCCCAAAGAGCCAAGTATAATCAGAATATAGAGAAGAGGAGCATCTCATCCTTCTGAGATATTAAATGTGATACGAGTCACAATGGCAGGCGCGACAGAATCGGCGATAACAGAGATACAGGTTTGAAGAGTATATTTCAGCGCAGAAAGGCTATAAAGGAACATTGCGAGCATGCCAATGAATGGAACAACATGGTCAAAGTCAGCAACATAATCCAGCTACCGACACATTTCCTTCTTGTCCTTAAACCACTGATTTAATATTCAGAAGTCTTCGACAGAAGCTCGAGATCGCTTCCATAACGAACAACTAGGGCTACTTAAGTCTGCTGGCACGACCAATATCCTTACGTGACATTTGGACTCAAGCTGACGTTATTGATTCTCCCTCAGGCCCTCTTGACGGAGTTTTCGATGCGGCACCACCTATGCCTGGTCCAACACAGCCAAGTGAGCAGTCATGATTCTACTTGTGTCAAGTGCTGTCATAAGAGTAACCATTACATTCAAAGATGCATCCCCAATGTACCAGGGATATCATGGTTCTTCCTAGCCTTCACAGCGGCAATCGAACCATCCTCTCTCCAGCTACCAACCCGCCGCCACATCACACGAACTACCTATGGCTGGTACGACGCAAAAAGGTGACTGCCCGAATCTCTGTTTCCAGGCCCTAGCAAGTCTGACCGCTCATCCAAGCACATCCCAGTCTTGGAGCAAATCCTCAGGCACAGCCACCCAGTAAGTGAACATGCTTGCTTTAGAAACCCTTCCAAAAATTCGTCATCAGAAGTTCCTGGGGACAGTTTTGCTATGCATAACATCAGGAGCGCCCTCCCAGGACAACAAGGAGAGGTAAGCATGCCTTTTCTGCCATTGGACACTGAGCATCACTCAATCTCTGAGAAGGCCACAGGCAAAGGGTCGCGGTCAAGGACCACGAAAGCCTCACCCAAAGACCCATCTAGTTCAACCTCGTGCCAAGCGCAAGGCTCTCAACAATACCAGCCCCCCATTCTGAAGTGCTGATTTTGTGGAGAAGAAAGAAAGAGTGAAGAAAGGCTTCGTGTATGTAATTGTCCTACTTATTGTTATGAAACTGCCTATGATTGATACTTTGATTAGGCACACATACAGCACAGACACCCAGAGGGTGAGTGATATGGATTAAAACTATCATGATCCACATAAATCATACACATGTTGAAACAGGAGATCATCGCGACCATATAAGGACCAGTTCTAATAAACACCCTTCAACTTCAGAGAGGACAAAGAAGCAGGTGCATGACATGAGCCTTCAATGAATCAGAGGGTGTGTGAAAGTGACAATGGGCTATTTCCTTGATTTCAAACCATTATGCATGACTGGATACTATTTTGAATTGTACTTCTGATGACTGGCAATGTTTCTCTATAGCGGTGGCATGATAACAATTGAGTTTCCAGTATCTTTCCAAGATTGATTACAATGTAATATCCTAAATCCAAGGCCAAGGCTAGCCGCCATCCTTTGTGACATAAACTGGACTGGTAGAGGACACTACTCGTGATCAGATGAGGGTGATGGATTTCAGTAACCTGGTTTCCGCTTGAAGATGGTTTTTGGTTGTGGTGTGGCATTAATTTAAATGTATTTGTAATATTTTTTGTCTATGCATGTTTGATTTACTGTACCAAGCGTACCACCTCAGGTGTTCTATAGTGGAGTGACACAGAGTTTTGGATCATTAATGTTTCAGCTTACTTTACAGAAAATTGTAGTATACAAAAGAGTCCAAATGTGACCCACAAAATGTAACAAGTTTTTGCCCTCTTCCACTTTGTGTGCGCCTCAAAAAGAACTCATTTGTTTATTTTATTAACATCGCTCAGGCCATAACTCCATCAATTGAACCGACAAGCCAAGGCATGTAGTCTTTGGGAAATGCTGAGCAATGGTCTGTCTGTGCAATGAATACCTGGCCAAGCATTCAGGCAAGTCAAGTTGAAGAGGTATTTAGATATGATGTTGCCCTGAATGTCGCAACAAGTCTGTCACAACTATAAACTGATGAACATGAGCCGAGTCCATCATGACTATAAACTGATGAACTCAATCTGAGTCTGTCACGACTGTAAACTGATGAAATGAACCTGAGTCCATCATGACTATAAACTGATGAAATAAACTGGAGTCTGTTACAACTATAAACTGGACCTGTCGAGTTTGAGTCCACTATGACTTTAAACTGGATTGGAGTCCACTATGACTTTACACTGGACTGGAGTCTGCTATGACTTTAAACTGGATCTGCGTCCCCTACAACTTTAAACTGGATCCGAGTCTGCTAAGACTTTAAACCGAGTATGACCATCATGGGCAGTGACATGGACAATTCATTGGATCACTTGGGACAACACCTGCTGGTTTGGACTCAGGGGGAGTGCTCAGAATTTGGTGTTCAGCCTGAACATATCTCTCCTTTATCTCTGTGCTTGCACAACCTTGCTTACCTATTCCGACCCTTTTACACCACCATGGCCTTTCAGTACTGTCAAAATTCATCCACCACTTACATTTTTCAATCATTAGAAGATCAGCTGACCCATCAAGCTATTGGAGATGGAACCAATGATTTGGACTGAGGGGGAGTGTTAAGGATTTGATATTCAGCCCAAACATCTCTTCTCCTTATCCATGGCAACCAGGACCTGATGGTATTGGAGAGAGGGTACATGTTAGAGAATAGGGGATGATCCCTTGAAGTCTGGACACTTCCCAACCAGTTCTATATGTAGGAGTCCAAACCTCTCCTCCAAGGAATAATTCAACCTAAAATCAGTCTCATCTGGACTACCAAAAATTATAATGTTTGGCTGGCCATCTAAGAGTGAATTACCTTCAAGTAATTAACTCTTAAATCATCAAGCTCTTCAAGCCCAAGGAAAACCTCCAAAAAACACTTATATTTTTCGCTTATTTCTATTTTGGACCCACAAGGACCCACAGCTAGGCACCAAACAATCACACATGAAAAATGGTGCCAAACTGCTGCCTCAAGTACTCAAAACTCAATTGCACAACAAATTCCTGGGTTTATGTAATAACTATTACATATAGGGTCAGCCCAGAAGCACAACTCACATACTATTAATATTTCATGACTTGACCAGTCACAAGACTACCAGTCATGGGAATATGACTCATTAGTGACTACAGGGTGGCTCATAACTTCCACAGGCTTCCAGGACTTTCCACACCCTTCCACTAATTTCAGGAAAGTCTTGCCTTATCGGGGAGTTACATAATCAGCTTAGAATTAGTATATATAGAGACTAATTCTGTAGCATAAAAGTAACAATCAATCTTACTCTTATCCATAATCCACAGGATTATCTAGTGCAACTAGCACTCTTATATAAGTCGGTCTGAAGACCACTTGTTAAGATTAGAGTATGTGATTTAGTCCAGACCAAACACTTATTCCGGTGGATATGATTAACCATCTACCATTGTCAACACTTCTTCCATTATTATCATCCCTTTCCATTGTTATTCCTTTTTCTCTATTGTCATCTCCTTTTAGACATAGTTATTTTTCCTATTGTCTTTTCACACATATATAAGTAGTCTGTTAAGATTCCAGTCACTTCAGTGCTTCATGACAAACACTGAAGTGAGTATCAAATCTTCCATAAAATCTTACCATTCTGACTTACCCTTTGCAATAGTACTTTGTATTTAGGTAGAGACCTGAATAATCAGAGTGTTCCGTGACGAACACTGAATACTTTATATTTAGCCCTTTTAACAGGTTATGGGCCCCACCCACAACTAGAAAAGAACAACATTGACATACCTTGACCACAACATATATAACAATGGCCAATGGATTCAAGATCCTCAGATATGATGAATCGGAGGATTTAGATGAGAACAGCTCCAACTGGACCTTTTGGAAGATGAGAATAACTGCTTACTTGAGAGGATCAAAGTTATGGCCATATGTGTCAGGAACTACTATTAAGCCTGTGACCAATGATGTTGACAAGATAGCCAAGTGAGAGGAAGTTGATGCACAAGCCCTCTCCACTATACTAATGAATATTGCCCCCAATGTACAAGCGGGCCCAGACTGCTCTTCAGTAAAAGCTGCCTGGAATGGACTACTTGGGAGATATGCACAGACCGACCCTATTGCCCAAAATCTGGCCCAAACATGTTTGCGAGGAAAACAATACATAGAAGGTGGTGTGGAAACTGTACCCACTCATTTAGCTGAACTCCAAAAGTTAAGAGAGGCATGTGGGGGACTTGTTGTAAACATACCTGATAAGTAATTTGCTGGCATCATTACACTTTCTATGCCAATACTCTCCTGAGATCCAGTGATAGGAACCCTAGGGGGAGTAATAGATCCAAGGGTAGTAATCTCCAGTCTCAGCACCAAGTGGAACAGGAGAGAAGGACTCACATTGAGTGGCACTGATCCAAATGTTATATTCCAGACTGGTGGGAAGTCAAACTTAAAATGCGATAACTGTAACAGAACAGGACGTTTCAAAGCCAAATGTTGGGCAAAAGGAGGTGGACAAGAGGGTTAGTATCCTGAATGGTTTAAAGGAAAGAAAGACCCAAGAACCACAAATACTGTCAAGACAGTCTCAGATACACACATTGTATGGGCATATGGATCCAGTGGACAAATGGATGTGTGGTATGCCAACTCTGCTGCTACAGTCCATGTCAGTCCAAATTGTGAAGATTTTGCTTCTTATTGCAAATATGACAAGAACCAATCAATAAAGACATTTGGAAATAACACAGTAGAAGGAGTGGGCAAAGGTGATATTATTGCAGATGTTGAATATAGAGGAAAACTCACAAGGATCTGGCTCACCCAAGTCATGTATGTCCTAGGAGCAGATGGAAAGATCCTGTCCCTAAAGGTTCTAGATCAAAAAGGTGTAGGGTGCATACTTGCATCTCACCCCTGAGAGGCCAAACTCAATATATTTTATTTCTGAATCGATTTCAGTGCCATTGAATGCGCAATTTGTTTTTATATTTTTCGATTTATTTTTTATATTTTTATCCTCAAAATTGAGGAAGCTATTGTATCATTACTTGTACACTACTCACAGGCGCTTGCCTATACACGATGCAATGCACATGGCCAGCTCCCTGGATAGGGACCGGTAGCCTGACTCAAACCTTTGATAGGGTCAGGAGCCAGTTGTAGGATATATACAGGTGAAACATCACTCACGTATGCCTCCCTCCTCAGTGGTTGAGACTACACTGAGGAGGTGAGTTGTATAGTATAATTCACAGAGCCTCCAGACTGATTTTCTTCTTTTTCTTTCTGTAAGATAATTAATTAGGTATATTTTCCGAATATACATTGAGTGGTTGACTACGCTGAGAAGATAATTAATTAGACTGCCTAAGAAATCTTCAAACCTACTGCACATTTGCTCATAATCTCATCAAAAGGGTTCAAAAGTCGTATCATAGGAGGTAGCATTTGCATCATGAAACACAACGAGGTCTTCACCAAAGCTTCCTTAGGAGGAGAATTATACAAAGTCAAAATGAAAATCATACCTTCACAAGGAAGCATTATGGCGGCAGTCAAAAGGGACACATTGGCCACTGATCTGTCTACCTGGCACTGATGACTAGGTCACCTGGGCGATACAATACTTCTAAAATGGTCAATTCTAATATTGTAAAGGGATGGAAGTTACAGATGCACAGTTGAAAGGAATCTGCAAAGATTGCATAGTCAGGAAGATGGACAAAAAGCCCTTTGAAAACCACAAAGAACGGGATAATTGTCTGTTTGGGACACTGCATACTAACCTGATTGGTCCAATGAGCCCTGAGGCTAGGTGGACACATGCCAAATTCTGTCTTGTAATCAATGACGACCATTCAGGGTTTGGTTCCGTATTCAATCTGAAATACAAAGGAGAAGCCATCAAAGCCATCATCAACCTAGACAAAGCAATAGAAATAAAGTTCCAGAAACAAGTACACACCTTGAAGACGGACAATGGTGGTGAGTTTGTCAACAATGAGTTGAATAAACATTGTGAAGAGAGAGGAATCTCCATTATAACCTCTGTGGCTTACAACCCCAAGCTAAATGGATGAGCCGAGAGGCGGAAAAGAACCCTAATAGAGGGCACAAGAACGATGTTAAAAGATTCAGGGTTAGGAAAGGATCTCTGGGGAGAAGCAATTTCAACTCACATTTACATACACAACAGATACCCCTCAAGTGTTCTCCCCAACAATATAACTCCATTTGAAAAGGTTTTTGGCATCGTGCCATCAGTAGGGCACCTCCCGGTATTTGGCTTGAAGTGCTTCATAAAATTACCAGACAAAATATGGACTAAACTGGACAACAAGGCAATAGAAAGTCGCTTAATCAGTTTTGAGGGAGACTCCATTTATATAGTGGTTGACAGCAATAAGAAAAAACACCAATCGTAGAACGTGATTTTCATGGAAGGCAAAGGATGTCAATGTGCTGGAAGTGAGACTACCATCATTGTTGGGGAATGGGAAATTCTCTAACAGATAGGAAGGGTCATCGGATCAGGGATCAGCTTAAAGGAATCCAAACCTCTCTCACTCAAAAATAATCCAATAAATCAGTCTAAAGTGACTACCAAAATAAATATAATAATTTTGGCTGGCCATTTAAGAGTGAATTACTCAAAGTAATTAACTCTTAAACCATCAAGCACTTCAAGACTAAGGAAATCCACCAAAAACACTTATACTTTTCGCTTATTTCTATTTTGGACCCACAAGGACCCACAGCCTGGCACCAAACACTTATACATAGAAAATGGTGCCAAACTGCTGGCTCAAGCTCTCAAGATTCAACTGTACAACAAATTCCTGGGCTTAGGTAATAACTATTACACATTAGGTCAGCCCAGAAGCTCAGCTTATTTACTATTAATATTTCATGACTTGACCAGTCACAAGACCACCAGCCGTGGGAATGTGACTCATTAATGACTATGGGGTGACTCATTAATGACTATAGGGTGACTCATT
>QLPG01001388.1:0-22149 GCA_003314385.1 Gomphus sp. MG54 | reverse complement strand
GCGAACTCGGACGCTAACATCACACTGCAACATCTCATATGCCCTGTGCTCTTGCTATGGGGGTACTGTACCTGCCAGTGGTTGCTGCAATACTTGCAATGAGGTTTTGTCAAGATTTGGTGACGCCGAGATATCGGTTAAGTCCTGCAAACTGTTACGGGGTGGCTAGGCTTCAACGTGCTCTTGCATTGCGCCCTGCTGTTCTGTGCGTGCCACTAATTTGGATAGCGAGAGGAGCCTTGAGAGGATGCCGAGGGCGTCGGCTCGAGCGAAGGACTTTAGAAATAGAGAGCGGACAAAGGGGTGCGAATCAATTGATATTCTGAGTGAAGAACTATCCACATACATCCCGCTACTTTTATAGTTAAGAAGCAAGATGTGGAACAGGGTGGCGTAAGGAATGGAAACAATAAGGTATGAGGCAACCACATGGAGGCATTGTCCACAGTGATCAGAAAATAGAATAAGGAATGTGAGCGGTATTAGAATAATAGAGTATGGCTGAAAATAAGATAATGAAATGGTGGGCGGGAATAGAACAATAGAGGATGGCCTAAGATAAAACAATGGCAATGGCCAGGACAATGAGTGGCCGTCATGTTGTTCGGGGGAAATGGGTAAAGGAGTGGATAGGGGGGTGAAGGAACAATGAAAGGGGGTGTATGAGGGGAGTGGTCCATACGATGTACCGGATGTACCGAGCCGAGGCCGCGCGGTGGTGCGAGATAATGCAGGTGAGGGCCGGTTGGTCGGTATTCCCGAGTGAGTCGGTACTCGGTGTTGCGGGCTTGACAGGTTTGTCAATTGTATGTTGACTGGGGCTTTTTGTTGGCTTGTTATGGCATTAGATTACATTGTCATTAGACTTTGACAATAGAATAGTTTGTATTATCTGAATATTCAATACAAGAGAATTACCCATAGAAAAGCTCTTATACTACCTTGACAACAGCCTGACACAAGATTGCCTACTGCAAAATTTAACCTGGATATTAGACTAACAATACCTTGGGTGTTCAGCTCAAATTAATCTTACAGTTCAAGGTTTTTTCAAGGTTGGCATGAATCAAGGCTTATTTAATAACGTCTAAGTACCTTGAAAAAACCTTGAAAAAATCTTTGCCAAGATTAAATTCAGGTCGCGGATCTATCCGTTCGGCAAGGTTAATTTCAGCTTGTGACAGAACCGTGGTGTGTGTGAAAATCTGGCTCCAAATTTGTTCGGACGATCGGCGAACCTCCTCCCTTATTTTCGGGGGTCCTGGGTCGCGCAGCCACGGCGGAGCACAGCTAGTTATGTTCAAAGTTGAAAGGCTAGAACGTCCGTGCGCTACTTATATATATCATAATCCATCACGTAAACACCAAAACAGTACTCTCGAAGGTAACTGGTTCAACCATATCATAGTCGCTTGGTTGTATGTCAGACTCACTACAGGAAGGAGCATAGTGCAAATGAATACAGGTGTTGGCACACGATCCTCGTACAAATATCTTCCAGGATTGGACACTATGGGCTTGGCATTGGCACACTCTCAGGCATTATGTGAACCTTCCATGCCGTGACCAACTCCCGCCTTGCCTGATCCCGAGATGATCGCGCATCACGCAAATCAGCTTCGGCGATGGGGACCTGGCTTTGCACCCACACCGCAAGACGTGTCAAACAGGCAAACGCCGTCTCTTGGCTCTGTAGCAACAATGTCATCGATTCTAAATGGAGAAAAAGGAATAGACCCAGATGATTCGTTAGGAACGTTCGGTCACAACAAACATTTTTCACGCACTGCCGTCATCACCTGACCAAGTTTTCCAGCCATACATCAGACCGTAAATTTTCGTTGCTTGCAATAGCCCCAGTTCCTTGAGCTTCTGGAAGTCGGGAATGATGTCATCTGGAACAATTGACAGGTGGGGGGTAAGGACGCGAATAGTCTCGTTGAAGCAAATTTGGGCTTTCCCGCCTGTGACAGCGGCAACTGTATGGAGGAACGGTGAATTGAGGTCACTCATCCAGTAAATATATATATTTCACATACCTCGATAATCCCGGTTTTTGGTCACTTCACCCAAGCCTCCAAAGGCGCTGCGACCAAGTGCAGTACCTCGCACAGCATCAATAATATTCAGAGCATCGTGATAGTAATGATGAGCATGCTGAGCAGTGACACGAGCTCTCAATAGATCAGTGACCAGTGTCTGAGCCTATGAAGGTTGTTCCAAGAAAGTAAAAGGAATTGACAGTTAAAATGATAGGTGCCTGGAAGTAATAAAGACAGACCATATCATAAGCGAATGATGTCTCTGCAAGGCGTTGTTCAGTAGCTATAAAACTTTCGGGACCTGTGAGGGCTAGGTTCAAGCTTATCCGCTAAAATGCCACACCAATCTCACTGTTCATAATGATGCTTGAGACATAGGCCCCCAATAGTTCAAAAACTTGATCTGCCTCACTGGCTAGTCTTATATTCTTCTGAATCTAATGATGGCCATCAGTGAAATATGTTAGGTCTAGGGGCCCTCAAGAACTGACTTGTGTATTGAGACTGTTGATTCTCTCATGAAGGGTCTCCACCTTCGTCATCATTGACGTTTCCTCTCGATGAGCCACCTCGAAATTCTGTCGTAACATGTCCTTCGATTCTCTTCTTTCAGAGCGTGATTCCTTGTGAATGCGCTTGAGGGCAATAGGCATAAATGAGCGAGTTTGATCATGCAAGGATTCAAACAGATTTGAACTATTGCCCGATTGAGCTGGTGGCAGGTCATCCTCAACATCCCACTCACCTTTTCTGTTTCATGAGCCCTAACTCCTTGCTTTGTGACTGTAATTCAGGCTCCAGCGCGTCTAGCTTGACTTGGATTTCGGTAATTCTTCGACTGGCTCTATCAACGGCAGTCCAGCGAGCCCAGATATCGTTACTATGCTCTGCCTGATAACTAGGCGGGGGATCTCTTGCATTGAGTGTTGCCCCAGCATGATCATCCATAGTAAAAGCGGGAAGTGGAGAAGTCAATGAGGTACCAATGATACAGCATGCTATAAATTGGCTCGTGCGGTAGCTTGGCAAATTTGCGTCATGAGGCTGCTGCTGCGGAACGTGCCTGGTTCCCCTGCACTGTCACATTGGTCACATTTGCTGTGTAATTCCACTGCCCCCGCTACGACAGCTGCCAGCAGATAATAATTCCGATTATTATTGGCAAAGATCTCAAACCTTGAGCTTGAAAGACATACTAGATGCTACTCAGTGGGGCTCAGGAGAAATCCCTGATGCAACTGATTTTTCTCACGAATATTCAAGCTAAACCCATTTTTACCCCCTAAATCACTTGATACTCTCGGGACAAACGCGTCTCCTATCTGTATCTACAAGTGGCCCTTTTCGCACACTTTCTACTATCTACGAGCTATCCAGGCAAACCTCCTGCATCTTCTGGGATACACTTCTCACAATAGCAACTCCACGTCTACATGGCAATCAAAATTACGAAGAGCCAGACGTACTAGTGATAAGTGATTCTTGCGAAACTTCCTACGCGCTATCGGGAATCGAAAACTAATTATCAACACCTAGTAATCGTCCTCTATCTGATATTTGTGACAGTACCAACGATTCATGTATGCTCCGATATCTTCGGTCTCGAAGGATTTTTGGATCTCTCATTCTCATCCTTTGGAGGGAATTTGGCACTGGGGACAGTCTCCAATTCCGCATCAAGCTCTTTGTCTTTGACCGCGTCTGTTATGTTCTCCTGAAACCCAGCATAACCATGGTCCAATCCCAACCACCTAGATAGAACCCTCAAATGGAACCTATTCTTGCTAAGACAAAAATAGGCAGAAGTCAATGACAGTAATCTTTCAAAGAACTCATCATTCTTACCATGCAGTTCCGCTGTCCGGACCGATACAATGTGCGACCACTTATTGGACTGCCTATGAATCACCTGCCATCCGGTTCGAAGATATGTGGGAGATTACCACCCACAAAATAATACGAAACTTTCAATGACGACTCTGGTTCCAAAACGTGTGGAAACGAGACAAAAAACATCTCCTTGTTAAATCACGTGATCGTGAAAGACTATCGATACATTTGGCCCTCTACTCAGAACACTGACAACTATTGTAGAAAATTCGAGATGGAAGTAGTGTTCAGAGGGTTGGCACGCCTATAATTTGGTCAGGTGATCAGCAACGGAACCGGAACCTCAATATTAGCGAATCAAGCTGCTTCTCTCTCTTGATGCAGCTGAGGCCTTGCACTCTCTCGCCGAGTTGTGTCCATTGAACTGGAGAGTCATGAAGTTTTTCTGCCAGTGGAGTGCTCACATGTATGATGATATGAGTTTGCCATCTCGGTTCGCTTGCTTACAAAAGGTGTTTATATCAACGAATATACACCCGACGAGGCTTTATCCTAGAACAGAACCCTGAGAAACCCATCAACGGAATATATGAAATACACCCGGAGAAATTAGTTGCACTGCTAGTACATGGTTCCCGGTCCTCGGAATATCACTTCATTATCCGATTACTAACCTCATAGCTATCCTTCTTGCCACGTAACATCCCAATCATGGGGCTTCTCCAGATGTACAGTTTAAGTGAATTTCAACTTGCTGTGACCGACGTCTAAATATTGACACGATAGCCGAACGCCAACTGCGTATTCAAACCGGTCATCTTCCTGGTCTTCCCTCTTTGACCATTCAAAACTTACAGACTCCGACTCTGGCTGAATTCGACGCATTCATTCGACTATAGATAAGGCATTTTGTGTGTGTCATACAAGCTGGGAACATGGCCAGAGTTAACGGTGTCGGCCCCCGTCAAAAACCCACCGGGTTCTGTCGCGGAGTGACCTACAAGTTTCCTTCTTCCGCCACCCCACATTATCTCCAGATGCCCAAGTCCCAACAGCGACAGTCAAAACCAAAGAAATTCAACCCAATGAATTACGCGAGTAGCCCTCCCTTCATGCAATTTCACAGAATACCAATCACTCATTCCTATCTGTAAGGGCGAATATCTTCACCGCTAAGCAAGAACCTATAGCGGTGCTGCCATATCCCATCACTTCCACCGAGCCACGGGTGAGTGCTAGACTCACCATGGCTTTGCATGGGGTATACCGTCGTCGTGCTGATCAAATACTTATAGATCGACGCGCAATCTCCCAATGCGTAGGCTTCGGACGAGGGAAGCAACAGCTTTACACACGACGTACGTCGAGCACACATCTACGCCTGAAAATTCAGATAAATATGACTTCGCGAGTGAAGAAACTTACCATGACAAAGACAAGAGTGTCAACCCTCGGGAGAGAGGCGGATGTGAGACCGATGACATACGTGTTCGCTTCTATGTTTCTCAGTATATAACGGAACCTTACATCTCCAATGCTTAGGGACTAGGTCAAGATGCTAGTCCTACCAGGTTCAGTCCCAAGGGCCATGCAGCAGACCCTCGGGAGAACGGTCAGGGTGACAATATTTGTGTTTTCATTTCACAATCTTGTGAAAAACTATACAACATTATTCAAGGATCACTATATCCTGACTATAGCGAGTCTCATGCGACCATGTTAAAGGTTTGGCCTCCGGCTGAAGATGAATTAGCATTCCTCGGAGCCCCAAACCTTGCAATCGGTGGGAGTCAGAGGGACGATGTTCGTGTTTGTACCTATTTTGTTCACTCCCTCACAGAAGCTTACACTTTCCCAATTGTTCAGGGATCCTCGGCTTCTGACAGCTGCTTGCCTGTCGCAAGCACGTCCAAAGTTCGCCTTCCACACTTAGAGGCTCTCTCCATCGACTTTGGAATCCTCGGAATGGGTGCCAAGTGGTGAGGTATGTGATGCTTCCGGTTTTGCATCCTGTGTTCTTATTGGGTTGTGTAGATTGCGCAGAATATGACTGCTCAATCTGCCAATTTCTTTGAGACCGGTGCGGAGGTCCGTTCTGAAGTGAGCAGAAGCGTATCTCCTCTACTTCCATCCCTGGTATCATCACCCATCCCGGTCCTCCTCCTCATCGTGGACCCGAGTCCCAATTATGACCCGATGGACCTGGATGAAGAATGGACCTCTTCTACCTCTTCGCTGACCTCCTCATGGTCCTCTTTGCACGCACCTTCTTCTGATCAGACAGACGGCGACACGATGGACATCGACCTTGATATGTGGTCGAACGAGATCGAAGATGTCGAGATGATGGACATCATAGAAGACAGCGATGAGGTGCAGCCACTGCCTGCATTCGAGGCCCCCTGGCATGCTTTGGTCAACACACTTTGGAGTACCGCGTGATATCAATAAGTATGGGCATTTTTTCAATGAATAACATGCCAAGATCTAATGATATCTTATTGACCAGACCAGACCAAAAGAGTATCGGTGAACATGACTTGTACTCTTCTACCTCCTTCGGTCCAATACTTCTCTTGAAGCAAACACCACTTGAGACATCAGCTTGCTCCTCTGAAAGGTGTTGTACACAATTTGGAGATCCTTGGGCATACTTGATTCTGCCTCCCAGCTCTGCCGTCCAGCTCTGTTCAGCCTTACAGGCTAGCACAGGGACAGCAAAATAACACTGAGAAGAATCACAGACAATATTTCCGGTGAGCGAATCTCGTTGATATTCAAACTATTTTCTAAAACTTAACCGCAGGTTTGCTGGGCCAAAAATCCGACTCTGTGCATCAGTCACACTTGCCCTGTAGATTACATTTCTTGGTTTTCTAGTTTGTGTTCCCCTTGTCCTTGAATTTGTCTTAAACTTGTGTCTGGAGCTTGGTATATCATCTTTGAAATTATGTCTGGGGCTTCGTGTGTCATTTTATTTGTGTTTTGGGCTTTGTGTACTATTGATCGTGTGTTCAGGGCCTTGTAATTGTTTTTTTGTTGTTGTTGACCCTGGTTGTCAAGTTTAATACATTGCTTTGGCTTTCGGGGATACACCATCCAGTGAATCATATGTGATACCCAGAATGTCAAGATACCCAAGAAGACTGAGCTGTGTTTCTATTGACAGCGGCCTGCTATTTCTAGGTCCAAGATGCTTCTGCAGAGTGTTGAAATCCATGCCATCTACTCTGGTTATGCTTCATCCTTTCTTTGAAGTAATTTGAGAACAAATTGGCTGTAAGGTGGTGGGTGGCCAAGCCCTCGATGATGTGTTGTTCAAATGCCAGGATAGCATACTTCAGAAAGATATCAGTTGAAATCAAAAGAATTGGGAGGGCATTTTGCAGAGCTAACCAAAAGGATGGCGTCGAAGTCAACTTCAACATCTTTGAGCTGAATTTGCAGATGGTATCCTGCCCATGTGATGGAAACTGGGAAATAGTCAGCACAGTGGTAATTACAAAGGCATGCTGAATGGACTGCATGGTGGATTTTATTCCACCGGAGATGAATGGGAGTGCACCTATGCACAGTAAACACTGAGTCCCTTTTTTTCTGTTGTTTGTTTCTATGCATGTTTGTGTATATATGTGTCATTTATTGTATCAAGTGTGAAGTCTCGGGTGTCCCTGTTGTAACAAATTTAGTACATCTATATCAGTAGTTATAAGGAACTCGACAGCAAGCCCCTAAATAGTCGAACTGCTTTGTCTTTTTTTCCAGTGCATGCTCTAAAAGCCCACCCATTTTAGTTACCTTCATATGCACTTTCGACCATAACTCTAACAGGTTATAGCCCCCAGTGTTTCTAATTGAGACACCAATAGCCCCCCCTCCATTGCTCAAAATGAGCAAAGACTTAAAACTGTCATCACCAAGCTTGTTGAGGATGGATTGAATTGGATACTGTGACCATATGTTGTGGGCAGTGGCATCACATGGTCTATCTGACCACCTCACTTCTACTTCTATTTTTACATCCTACACGACCACCGGCAATGTGGGCATCTTAACACCACAGGGGCAGTGGGATCTTGACCAAGTGTTAGGTATCAGTAATGCCGACGATGCCGATGGGAATTGGCCAAGTCCTGCAGACTGATTGGGGTGGCTTGGCTTCAATGTACTCGTGCATTGCGCCCTGCTCTTCCGTGCGTGCTACTAATTTGGACAGAAGGAAGACTCGGGAGAGTGCCGAGAGTGTTGGCCCAAGTAAGGGACTTCAGATGGGAGAAGGGAAGACTAGAGAATGTAAACCAAGTCGATATTCAGAGTGAGGAACTATCTACATACATTTGCTACTTATATAGGTTAAGAAGCAAGATGTGGAATCAGGGTGGCATAAGGAATGGAGAACAATAAGGTATGCAGAGCATGTGGAGGTATTGTCTACAATTATCAGGAATAGAATAAGGAATGTAAGTGAGAATAAAATAATGAGATATGGCCGAGAATAAAATAATGGGAGAGTGGATGAAAATAGAACAATAGAAAGTGGCCAAAGATAAAACAATAGGGCCATGACCGAAATAATAAATGAATAATAAATGTTTCAAAGGGAAACAGATAAGGAAAAGGATGGGGAATGAATGAATAATAAAGAATAGAGGGGATGGGGTGAGGGGAGTGAACCAAATAATGTGCCAAATGTACCGAGCTGAGACCACATACTAGTGAGGAATGACTTGTCACTGGTGTGTGGGATTAACCGGTAAGGGTCATTTGGTCGGTACTACCAAGCGAACTGGAGCTCGGTATCATGGACTTGACAGTATCCCCCCCCCTAGTGGCTGAACCCATGGAGCTGGTAGGCGGTGTTAGAACCAGGCATCATTGAGTCATTATATATATATTTCATACACTAAACATCCATTATCTCTCCCAACAATTCCCCAATCAACACGAGACTCCATACCAGGACTCTACACACTATGAGGAAGATACAGAAATATTCTCATGAATTTAGGAGCGCATTTTCCATGACACTGTCTACCCGGCCCCATACCTACCCCAAGGGCCGGCTTACCTCATCTGGACATGTTGGGAAGGGGATACACTGGCATGTGCTATTCCATTCAGTGTATATCTAATTCTATTCTATTTCTATCACTTCCCCTGTGAAGTTTTCCTCCATATAGTTTCCACCGCATATATGCGGGTGTACCATGCGCACGGCCGCATTAGGCCGGCTTCCAAACTTCACTCTGTGAAGTTTTCATCTTACCAATCAGTTTGTATTTTGTATAAGTACATTAATTAGTTACATCTAAAAAACAAGCAATTCTAATTGTATTGTTTCCCCCCATCGCACTAGCCATTAGGCTACACTTAAATATCTTTGCCTTGCGCTGAACCGGAAGGTTAAGCGCCGAGTGCATACTTCCCTATTTGGGACTAAGACAGCAGCTACTTGTTGTACAGCAAGGCCAGGTCACAGTTGGGTTTCTGATACTACAATAATATTATACACCTCTACATATCAAATCTAACTTGTGAGAGGATCACAAGTTGTTAAACCGGCACTTTGGTGCCCAGGCTGGATTCCTGGATTGGCACCTAAGCGGAGAGTAAACCCGGGACACAGATCCCAGTAGAATTGCTGTAGAGCAATAATTCCTCTAGTAATAAATACAGAATAAATCACAGTAAATCACTAGGAATATTCCCTCATTTGTCCCACCAACTCTCCGATATTATAGCACGGGAAAACCCCAGGAAACCTATCTGCCAGACCCAACTACAGATTAAGAGTCTGTCAAGTACACGTACCGAGGTTTCAGTTATCCGGCAGTGCCGACCAAGCAACCATTCTACGTCCACGTACAAGTGTCCATGCTGCATGCACATCACTTGGTACACCGTTCTAGGCTCGGCACGTTCCATCACACCATTTGCTCGTTCCTCGATCTGCTTCACTTCGGGACTTCCTGTCCTTGTATTATCCTCGGTAACAACTCCATTGTTTTATACTTGGCCACTCCTTATTGTCCTATCTTGAGTCATGACTCTATTATCCTATCCTTTATTGTTCTATCTCCGTTTTGCATTCCTTGTCCTAATTTTATTTGCTGTGGACAATAACCACATGCTCTGCATACCTTGTTGTCCCACATTCCTTATTCCACATGTCGCTTCTTAACCTATATAAGTAGGACATGCATGTACATATTTCCTCATTCTGGGTATCGACTAGGCTTAGGCCCTTCTACCTTCTTCTCCTCTGCGAAGTCCTCGACTCGGGCCAGCATCATCAGCATCCTCCCGAGTATCTGTCTGTTGCAAAACCAGTGGCACGCACGGCAAGTAGGGTGCAATGCACGAGTACATTGAAGCCAATGCCACTACTCTTGGCCTGCAGGACTTGGCCATAGTCCGCCCGACCTTTCGACAGTAGCCTTCGGCAGTACCGAAGTCCGTCAGTAACCAAAGCTTGACAGAGTCTCAGATTAATCTACAGGTGGAGTTTCAAAATAGAGTTCCGGGCACCAATGTGATGTCATGTATTGTTTGAGAAATTTCCCAGGCTTTCTATCAGCCAACCACATTACTACTCCCCATCAGCATCACTCCAAAACAAAAAAAATGGGTGCCAAGACCGATGACAAAAGGCAGAGGTTCGAGGAGAACCGGCTCATCTGGCAGTGTCACCAGGAGGAGAAGGAAAAGGTGGAACGGATAGCAAAAGAGGCCAAGGAAGCCACTAAGGCAGCTGAGAAGAAATGGGCTGAGTTGGCCAATTGGGTAGGAATGCGGGCTCCCGAGCAGATGAATGACATGGAGTCTCCTCAGAATGTGGAGGATTGAGACCCAAAAACAAGGATGTTGATCAGGTGGGGCTCCCGACAATTTGGGAGTTCCGAAGACCCCTACATGCAAGAGGGGTAAGAGTGCCGAGGCGGGGCCCAGCAGGGCAACTAAGGGTGGTAGGCCAAGAGGGGCCAGTGAGTCGCGCATCTTCTGTTTATTTTTTATTGTTTTTAATTTGTTTTGACAGTGTAAAAAGCAGGCCAAGAAGAAATGGACACTGGCTGATGAAGTATGTACATGCATGTCTGTCCTACTTATATAGTTTAAGAAGCCACATGTGGAATCAGGAATGTAGGACAATAAGGTATGCAGAGCATGTGGGTATTGTCCACAATGAGTAAAAAATAGAATGGAGGAATGTAAACGGGGATAGAACAATGAAGATAGAATAATATAAATGTGGCCAAGGATGGGACAATAGGAAGTGTCCGACTATAAAACAACAGGGTTGTGGCCGAGGATAAAACAAGGACAGGATGTCCTGAGGTGAGGTGGTGTAGAGTTGCTCTAGGTAATTAATACCTAAAAGCCTGGGCACACCGGTCCTTTTTTCTGGTGGGGTCTAGTGCAGTCATTCGGCACAGCTGGACTAGGTTCTGTGACTTGTGAGTGGCAATGTATGTGTCAGGCTCCAGGAATGCCAAAGAGTGGCCAAGTCCTGCAGGCTGGGAATAGTGGCATGGCTTCAATGTGCTCATGTGTTGCACCCTACTTCCCATGCATGCCACCAATTTAGGACAGAGGGATACCTGGGAGGGTGCTGAGAGTGTCAGCCCAGGTAAAGGACTTTAAACAGGAGAAGGGAGGACAAGAAGGTGTAAACCTAGTTGATTTCCAGAACAAAGAACCATCTACATACATTGGCTACTTATATAGGCTAATAAGTGAGATGTGGAACAGAGTGGCACAAGGAATGGAGAACAATAAGGTATGAAGAATCATGTGGAGGTATTGTCCACAATGATCAAGAATAGAACAAAGGAATGTAGGTGAGAATAGAACAATGAAATGTGATTGAGAACAAAAGAGTGAGTGAAAATAGAACAATAGAGAGTGGCCGAACATAAAACAATAGGGCCATTGCCGAGTGACAACAAATAGTGAGTGTCCTGAGGGTAAACAGGCAAGGGGAAGGACAGGGGATAAAAGAATGATAAAGAATAGGAGGGTGGGATAGAGATAATGAACCATATGATGAACTGAATGTACCGAGCCAAGGCCACACACTGGTGAGGGATGATATGGGTAAGGGTTGGTTGGTTGGTACTGCGGAGTAAACCAGAGCATGGTATCGTGGACTTGACAGGTCGGCACTGCCAAATTACCGGACACTCGGTACATATACTTGACAGTAAGACTCAAAACATTCCAGAGCCATTCCCTTTAGGTAGGAGACCATGTAGTTGATTTTTGCCTATCATTGGGAAATGAGTTGGGTGTTAGTGTCCGAGTTCACGTCAGGTCCGAGCTGATGTAAGTCGGTCCGAGTCGTGTGTTTGGAGTCGTAAGGACTTGGCTTCAACTTTAATGTTGCGCCCTCCTCGATTGTCAGTCCTTTATTTTGGAGGTTCGGAGAAGATAAGTTTTTGGACTTCAAGAGTAAGTGGGAATACAAGTCGATATTCGAACTAAGGTATAGTACAGAAGTCTGGAGGTATTTATTTATTGTAACTAATTAGGAATGATTAAGAGAACAATAAGATGAATGAAAATGGAGTACAAGAGAAATATACATTGGTGTTACAATAAGACTATTGTTCGACGAAAAAGGAAGATGTCCGAGGTCCGAGGTCAACAATGCTGGTCGGACTCGGAGGTGGGAATGTAGGTGTCAAGATTCGGTCATGCCGAGATATCGGTTAAGTCCTGCAAACCGTTACGGGGTGGCTAGGCTTCAATGTGCTCTTGTGTTACACCCTGCTGTTCTATGCGTGCCACTAATTTGGATAGTGAGAGGAGCCTTGGGAGGATGCCGAGGGCGTCGGCTCGAGCGAAGGACTTCAGAAATAGGGAGTGGACAAAGGGGGTGCGAATCAATCGATATTCTGAGTGAAGAACTATCTACATACATCCCGCTACTTTTATAGTTAAGAAGCAAGATGTGGAACAGGGTGGCATACGGAATGGAGACAATAAGGTATGAGGCAACCACATGGAGGCATTGTCCACAGTGATCAGAAATAGAATAAGGAATGTAAGCGGTATTAGAATAATAGAGTATGGCTGAAAATAAGATAATGAAATGGTGGGTGGGAATAGAACAATAGAGGGTGGCCTAAGATAAAACAATGGCAATGGCCAGGACAATGAGTGGCCGTCATGTTGTTCAGGGAAAATGGGTAAAGGAGTGGATAGGGGGTGAAGGAACAATGAAAAAGGATGTACGAGAGGAGTGGTCCCTACGATGTACCAGATGTACCGAGCCGAGGCCATGCGGTGGTGCGAGATAATGTGGGTGAGGGCCGGTTGGTCGGTATTCCTGAGTGAGTCGGTACTCGGTGTTGCGGGCTTGACAGTAGGTTCAGACTTGGTTCGGAGTAGGGTCTTTTCGTAGCGCCCTATGTCGGATGTCCGAGTTGTCAGAGTTATATCATGGATATAACAGTGCCCCCCTGTTAGGACCGAGCCTCGAGGTCCTGGCGCTTAATGACGGTGGAAGTTACCATGGGAAGATTATGTGATTAGGCGTCGAAAAAAGGTATAAAAGGGGGACCCTTTTCCATAGTAGTAGCCCAACCATGTCGTCAACCAACACCTCCATTCCTGATGATGAAGCCGAGTTGCTAGAGCAGATGCGAGCAGCCTCAGAGATGCTCGATCAAATCCGAGCTGAAAAGAAGAGGAAGGCCGAAGAGGAGGCCAAGAAAAAGGCTGAGGAGGAGGCTAAGCAGGAGGCTGAGCGCAAGGCCAAGGAGGAGGCCGAAGAGAAAGCCAAAGAGGCCGAACAAAGGGCCAAGGAGGCTAATGAAGCGGCCAAAAAAAGGGCAAAGGAGGAGGAAGATAAGATGGCCCAGAAGGAGGCCGAGAAGTCTTGAGGGGCCTTGTCAAAAGTCCCAAAAAGGGGAACGTGGGGGAGGGCTAAAAAGAGCTCCCAAACCATTTTGGAGCTATCTACGATAGCCGAGGATGCCCCCCTTGAAGGAAGTTCTTCTGGGATTGTGACTCGGAGAGCGACCCCAGACTCGGGAGAGGGGGGTTTGGGGTTGTCCGAGCATGAAAAAGAGCGTGCCCGCATTCTCAAAAAAACAGCAGTCGGCCCGAAGGGCTCATGCTCAAAAACAGGTGGAGAATGAGCAGTTGAGAAGGGCCAGGGCTGACGGTGCCGAGGTGGGTCTCGGACCGATCGAGTCCAGTCGAAGAACACTAATGAGCATGTTCCTGGACCTGTATCAGGCATCTGAAGGCGGGGTCGGTCGGAACTTGGAGGTGTGCAAGCACTGTGCCCGCCGGGGGGACCCTTGCATTTGGCCTAGTACCGGGAGGGGCACTTCATGCCTGATCTGCGGTATCCGGAAAGTGAAGTGTAGGCCAGATGATGGTGAGGAGTCAGACAAGGGCGAGAAGAGGGGCAGGGGTGCTTTGGAAGACGGTGGCGGTCCTCCATTGAAGAAGAGGAAAGTGGAGGTGGTAATTGAGGGGTCGTCTCCGGGTCCGGGTACCTCCGGAGTCGACATGAAGGAGGTGGTGGAGGAGCTGCAGGGGCTGAGGCAGGATGTGCAGGGCATTCAAGAGGAAAATCGGAGGATTGCCGAGGCCCTGGTCCACATGAATGACCTCTGAATCCTCGAGCAGGCTCGGTGGTTCAACTGGTCGCAGAAGACGGATGAGTGGTGGGGGAGTTGTCTGAGGGAGAACTGGAAGGGACCTCCGAAGGGTAAGGGGAAGGAGAAGGAAAGTGATAAGGGAAAGGAGAAGGAGAAGGAGAAGGAGGATGAAGGGGGTCCGAGGGATGAAGGGTCGGACCAGGACGATGCGTCTGGGTCTGTGGAGTAGAAGTCTCTTTTTAAATATATATATATTTTGAAGATCTTGAATAGAGTGAAAACACCTAAGTCAGAAAGGTGAACTATCGGTCCGAGGTGAGGGACTCTAGGCTCTAGGACATCACTGAGGGACCTGGTTTGTCAGGGTAGGCTCGGTGGAAGTCAGAGACTACTTCGGAGGCGTTGTCAAGTTCATTGGCTGGTAGCCAGGATGTTTCATCCGCGGTGCCTTCGTATCCGGACCACTTGACTAAGTATTGCAGGGGGCATCTTCTTCTTCTTCCGTCGATCTTGGAGTCAAGGATCTCGGAGATCTCATATTCGGGTTCTCTGTCGATGACGACTGGGGGTTGAGGTGGGAGTATGCATTCAGGGAAGGTGTTTGGAGTTGATGGTTCTAACATGGAGATGTGGAAGACGGGGTGAATGGCCCTCATGTTCTTGGGGAGTCGGAGGGTGAAGGAGGTGGTTCCTACTTGTGTGATAATTTCGAAGGGGCCTAGAAACTTTTCTGCTAGCTTTTTAGAAGGTCTTGTAGTTCGGATGTTCTCGGACTTAACAAAGACTTTGTCTCCAACTTTGAAGTCTGGAGGGACCGCTCTTCGACAATCTGCGGAGGCTGAGTATCGGGTCTGAGCTTTGGATATAGTCTTTCAGAGTTGTTGGTGCAGGTTGTCCAAGTCAACTATGAAGTTGTGTGCCCGAGAGGAAGCAGGGTCACGTTCGGGGTGGAAAGTGATGTTCGGATGATAGACTTTGTTGGCATAGAAGAGGGAGATTCCCGTCGTTGCATTGGGGGCATTGTTGTACGCGAATTTGGCGATGGGTAATAGTTCGGACCAGTTGTTTTGCTGGTAGTTGCAATATACTCGGAGATACTGTTCAAGGGTTTGATTCATGCGTTCAGTTTGTCCATCCCCTTCGGGGTGATATCCTGACATGAAGTGAAGCTTCATGTCCAAGGCTTTGCCGAGGGATCGGAAGAATGAGGAGATGAACTCGGATCCTTGGTCTGAGGTAACGTGTGAAGGTACTCCATGTTTTGAGAATACATGTAGGACAAAGAGTCTGGCAAGGGTTGGGGCGGTGATTGTGTCGACGGTGGGGATGAAGAGGGACTGCTTTGTTAGGCAGTCTATGAGGACGAGAATAGTGTCGTAGCCATCCGAGGTGGGCAGTTTCTCTATGAAGTCCATGGAGATGGAGTTCCAAGGTCATTTGGGGATCGGTAATTGCTTGAGTAGCCCATAAGGGCGATGTCTTTGTGGCTTAGACCTCATACAAGTGGTGCAAGATTTAACATAGGACTTAATGGAATCTCGGAGCTCGGGCCAGACGTAGTCTCTTCAGACAAGTTCTAATGTCCGATTCTGGCCAAAGTGTCCTGAGATTGGGTGGTTGTGTTTGTCTTGTAAGACTTGGAGTCGGAGGTTTCCATGATCGGGGACGTAGATTCTTTTATCGAGGAGGAGGAATCCGTCCTCGGAGATGGTCTAACGATCGGTGAGGTTGTCCATTCGGGACGAGGTTGTGGGGTCTTCTTGGAGTGAGGTTCGGATGTCTTTATGGAGTTGTTCTACGTCCATTATCATTGCGGCCCGCATTACCGGAGCCGGAGTGTACAGGGAGGTGGCTCGGAGCGATGATATAAGTTGTTCCATTGTAAAGACTGGTCAGAGGTTGTGCGGATTGATCTTGGTGTAGTCGCTTCCTCCCTCTTTAGGGTAGATGTCCCGTCATCTAGTCAGTGCGTCAGGTTTAGCACCAAGGCAACTGGGTCGGAAGCAGATTACCATGTTGAACTAGGAGAGGTATTCGGACCATCGGACCTGCCGACAGGTGAGTAACTTGGTTGTTGAAAAATATTCTAAATTCTTGTGGTCGGTGACAATGTCGATCGGATCTGCTGAACCTTCTAGGTAGTGTCTCCAGGTCTTGAAGGCTTCAAAGATGGCCAGTAGTTCTTTGTCGTGTACGTCATAGTTCAATTCCAGAGGGGTGAAGGTTCGGGAGTGAAAGGCTATTGGGTGGATGAAATTGTCCATTGGCAATATGGTGGAGAGAATTGCTGCGAGGGTGTAGTCTGAGGTGTTGGACTCGACAATGATTTGAGATCCAGGGATCCACTGTTGTAGGATTGGTGCCATAGTGAACGCTTTCTTGAGTGTCTTGAAGGATGTTCTGCAATTCTCAGTAAAATTCCACGGAGTATCTTTTCGTGTCAGACGAGTTAGCGGCACTGTGATGTCGGAGTAGTTGAAGATGAAGCGCCGGTAGAAGTTCGCGAATCCAAGGAAAGACTGGATGTCTTTGATTTTTCGGGGTTCAGGCCATTCCTGGATGACTTTGACTTTGTCGTCGGCCATGGTCAGGCCCTTCGGAGAGAGAATGTATCCGAGGTACTCCACGGTGTCGGTGTGGAAAAAGCATTTATCTGCCCGGGCATATAAGTGGTTTGCTTGGAGGCATCGGAGGACTTCTTTGATGTGGTTTCTATGTTCTTCTAGATTGTCGGAGTAGATCAGGATGTCGTCCAGGTATACTAGTATGGACAGATCTAAAAGGTCAGAGAAGATGTTGTTCATGAATCGTTGGAAGGCGGTCGGGGAGTTGGTGAGTCTGAAGGGCATCACACTCCATTTGAAAGATCCATAGCATGTGCGGAAGGCGGTCTTCCATTCATCGCCTTCTCGGATGTGGACCAGGTGGTACGCATGTCGGAGATCTATCTTGGTGAATATTTGGGCCTTTTGGGGACTGTCCAGGAGGTCGGAGATTCGGGGGAGTGGGTAGTGATCCTTCTTCGTTATCTTGTTTAGTCCACGAAAGTCGACACATAAGCATAGTGATCCATCTTTCTTTCGGGAGAAGAGGACTGGAGTGCCCCCAGGGGAGCATGAGGGTCGTATAAACCCTGTGGATATGTTCTCATCTAAAAACTCTCGGAGGGACTTCAGTTCACTTTTGGAGAGAGAATAGATCAGACCGAATGGGGGAGATGTGCCTTCCTCCAGTTTGATCTTGAGGTCATATGGTCGGTGGGGGGCTAGGGTATTGGCCTGAGTTTTGCTGAAAATGTCTTTGAACTCGTGGTACTCGCTTGGGGCATTACTCAGGTCTATCGGACCTTCTTCGGAATCTTGGCGGTCGGAGAGGAAGAGCTGGAAGGTTTGTGTACCTTCCATTCTTGATATTCGGGCAAAGGCTGCTGCATTTACTAAGGCAACCTTTGGCACCACGAGCTGGGGTTTTGGAGGGGATGGAGTTTCGGATGAGCACGGAGTCATGGATGCTGGCTCGGATGGTACCTGGAGATTAGTTGTGGTCAGAGAGCTGAACAATATACTGCACAATACCCAGTCAATCAATGAATTTGTTTTGGAACCCGAGAAGCTGTGACAAAACTTTGGTGTGAACCAAGGCAAGTCAAGTTCTCCGACAAGATGCAGGAGGACAACAAAATACACTTGCACTGGCTATTTTTACAGAGAACCCAATTAAGAGATTATACTCCAGAGATTCACGTAATCCGTTATCACAAGAGTATTGCAATAAAGATTTAATGAGATCTCACGTAGCTGTGCAAAATGTCTTTATTGATTCTGATCTGGGTCGTTTGTCCAAAGAGAATATTTAAGGGGGGTCTTGTCAGGTGTCTCGTTCGTTACATATAGAATTAATAGTTTAAGGATGTTAAACTATTAGTTCTAGACTGGTTTAGATTTATTTCCACTTTTCTAATTTTTATCTGATTTAGTTCTTAAGGGGGTAGCCTGCCACTTTGGTAGCAAGGTTAAGGTTTACTCTTCGGAATAAACCTAGTCAACAAGTCTTCGGACTCGTTGTAGAGCATGGCTTCCGGTCTTCAGACCAGTTACCTAAGCAGACTTCAGTCCACTTATAAGAGTGCTACTGGCACTTATTTAATCCTGTGGATTAAGATGGGTGAAAATGATTGTTATTTTACGCTACATAACTAGCTTCTTTTATACTAATTCTAAGCTAATTATGTAATCTCCTGATAAGGCAATTCCTTCATGAAGCTTGTGGAGGTGTTCAGAAGGTATTGGAATGCCTTGGAAGCTTGTGGAGTCATTGTGTCACCATTGTCACTACTTTTACAACAAAGAAATATAATATTCCCACAACTGGTACTCTGGTGACAGGTCATGTCACGAAATATTAATATTATGTAAGTCCAGGAATTTGTTGTACATTGTGGACTGAGAACTTGAGCCAGGAGTTTGGAGCCACTTTCGTAGATTTAGGTAATGGCTCCATAGTTGTTGTACATTGTGGGTCCACACATTGATAGGCAAAAATATAGATGTTTTTAGGATTATCCATAGGCTCAATCTCCTTGATAATTAAGAGTTAATTACAGGAGGTAATTCACTCTTAATTGGCTAGCCAAAAACATTATAATATTTTTCTGTTGCCAAGATATGGCTGATTTAAGTGGAAATTTTCTTGAGGAGAGGTTTGGATTCTGCAGGCTGATTCGGCTTGAAAAAATGATTAAAAATAATAGGGAGCATTCCCTATTCCTCAACAGGATTGTAGCGGGTGAGCCAGTTGTGTCCGAGGACTGCCGGGCAACTAGAATCCAATGGAGTTATGTAGAACGTAATGGTGTGCTGCTCCCCTGTTGGGAAGCGAACGCGGAGGTCAATGGCTTTTTGAATTATGGAGTTGGAGGAGCCATTGAAGAGTTGTAGCAGAATCGGAGTGATGTTGTAGGTTTGGAGCTGATGCTTTGCAGCATAGTCAGAGTCCAGGAAGCAATGAGTTGATCCTGAGTCTATTAGAGTGTCAATATAGGTGGTTTCAAGGTGGAGACAGATGGTCAAGGAGTTCGGACTGGAAAGAGAGGATGCGTTGAGTCTCATCTCTATTGGTGCATCATTGGGTTCAGCGCAGCCCCTAACTGATGCTGGAGTCAAAGGGCTGCTTAGAGATTTTTTGACTCCGAGGTATCTTCTACTTTGGAGATCGTTGCCTCGGTCGTGCTTTCTATGATAGTGGTTACACGTCCTTTGGCGGTAGCGGAGGTTGACTTGGGACATTCCTTTGCTACATAACCGGTTCTTCCACAGAACAGGCAGAGGTTGTGCTTGAAATGGCGTTGTCGTTCTTGAGGCGTGAGTTTGCCGTCTTTGCCGAGTTTCATGCTCATGTCCGAGGTTGGCTTATTTGGGGTCTGGTTGGGGTTCGGAGGTCTGGTGCTCATACTTGCAATCAGAGCTGTTGGTGCCCTGTTTCTGTCATATGGACGTTCAGGGGCTTTGGATGTGGAGGCTTCCCGAGACATCTCGGAGCGCCTTTCCCAGTAACGGGAGTCGATCGACTGAGACAGTCATCGTAGTTGCAGTAGGGAGTCAGGTTTTCCTACACGGGCAATTTCGTCTTTGATCCTATTGGGTAGGCTGTTGTAGGATTGGCGATGGAGTGCGGAGTTTCCCCACTGAATGCGAACGGCGAGCCTGTTGAATTCCACCACGTATTTTGTGATGCGTTGGTTGTCGTGCATTCGGAGGGCTTCGAGGTCAGCTTCGGCTTCTCCTTCTGCATTGTGGGGGCCGAAGTTGGCTTTGAGTTTGGAGATGAATTCCTGATAATCGTAAAGCCAGTAAGGGTCTTCTTTGGAGGAGAGACCGGGTTCGAAGTAGTCCAAGGCAGTGCCCATTAGATACAATAGTATATAGGTTACTTTGGCACTGTCAGAGTCAAAGGTGTCAGTGTCAAGTACATGTACCGAGGACCCGGTAACTTGGCGGTACCGACTAAAATACTCCATTAGTAACCAAGTACGAACCACTCGATGAGTCGTTCTTGGCTAGACGCACATATCGGTCACATTCCTCATTCTCATCCCATGCCTACTCCTCACCTGTCAAGCGTCGGACACTGACGGACTTCGGTACTGCCGAGGGGTGTTGTCGAAAGGTCGGGCGGACTATGGCCAAGTCCTGCAGGCCAAGAGTAGTGGCGTTGGCTTCAACGTACTCGTGCGTTGCGCCCTACTTGCCGTGTGTGCCACTGTATTTGCCACAGACAGATACTTGGGGGGATGCTGAGGATGCTGGCCCGAGTCGAGGACTTAACAGAGGAGAAGAAGGTAGAAGGGCCTAAGCCTAGTCGATACTGTCAGGAGTCGGATACTGACGGACTTCTGTACTGCCGAAGGGTGTTGTCGAAAGGTCGGGCAGACTATGGCCAAGTCCTGCGGGCCAAGAGTAGTGGCGTTGGCTTCAACGTACTTGTGTGTTGCACCCTACTTGCCATGTGTGCCACTGTATTTGCAACAGACAGATACTCAGGGGGATGCTGAAGATGCCGGCCTGAGTTGAGGACTTAACAGAGGAGAAGAAGGTAGAAGGGCCTAAGCCTAGTTGATACCCAGAATGAGGAAGTATGTACATCCATGTCCTACTTATATAGGTTTAAGAAGCGACATGTGGAATAAGGAATGTGGGACAATAAGGTATGCAGAGCATGTGGTTATTGTCCACAACGAACAAAATTAGAACAAGGAATGCAAAGCGGGGATAAAACAATAAAGGACAGGATAATAGAATGTGCCTGAAGATAGGACAATAGGAGGTGCCAGACTATAAGACAAGGCTGGTAACCGAGGATAGTACAAGGACAGGAAGTCCCGAGGTGAAACGGACCGAGGAATGTGGATGGCGGATGTACCGAGCTGAGACCGGTGTATCAAGCGTTATGCATGCTGCGTGGATGCTTGTACATGGACGTAGGGTGGTTGCTCAGTTGGCACTGGCGAGTAATCGGAACCTCGGTACGTGTACTTGACAGATACCCAGAATGAGGAAGTAGTACATCCATGTCCTACTTATATAGGTTTAAGAAGCGACATGTGGAATAAGGAATGTGGGACAATAAGGTATGCAGAGCATGTGGTCATTGTCCACAACGAACAAAATTAGAACAAGGAATGCAAAGTGGGGATAGAACAATAAAAGACAGGATAATAGAATGTGTCCAAAGATAGGACAATAGGAGGTGCCAGACTATAAGACAAGGCTGGTAACCGAGGATAGTACAAGGACAGGAAGTCCCGAGGTAAAACGGACCGAGGAATGTGGATGGCGGATGTACCGAGCCGAGACCGGTGTACCAAGTGTTATGCGTGCTGCATGGACACTTGTGTGTGGACGTAGGATGGTTGTTCGGTCGGCACTGGCAAATAATCGGGACCTCGGTACGTGTACTTGACATCACCCCTTGGTCCACCTCACTTCGGGACTTCCTGCCCTTGTGTTATTCTCGGCTACAGCCCTTGTTTTATAATCGATGCATTTCCTATTCTCCTATCCTTGGACACGTCCTATTATTCTGTCCTCTATTGTTTTTATCCCCGTCTTACATTCCTTATTCTAATTTTATTCGTTGTGGACAATAACCGCATGCTCTGCATACCT
>QLPG01001386.1:0-11411 GCA_003314385.1 Gomphus sp. MG54 | reverse complement strand
GCACCATAAGCGCCTAGCGCTTCGAGCACTTTAATTGATCTCTCTCTCTCTCTCTCTCTCTATACACCAAGGAGTGGCACGCTCCAACGGAACAAAGTTACAGGAACCAAAACGAGAGCGGCAACGGAGCTGTATATGAGCAAACGGGGATCAGGGTCGAAGGTACCAGAAGTTCGGGAAATCTCACGGAACAGAGGAGCACCAGAAACTGGGAACTGAGCCGCACGGCAACACTAAACATCTGAATAAATGCAAATACAATAAAATAAAATTAAAAAAATAAAATTAAAATAAAAAACGGCCCCGGAAAGGCTTAAACCATTGAACTCAGGGGTCGGTGCAAGGGTGTGGCAAGCATTTTCATGAGAAATTGGGGATCAGGGTCGAAGGCACCACAAAATCAGGAAATCGCACCCAACAGAGGAGCACCAAGACCCACTTATCTCTCCTTAAGCCTGCACATTGCTTTGATTCCAGGAACTGAGCAGCACGGCAACACCAAACATACGAACAAATGCAAATACCCGACGATGCTCTACCAGGTCATATACACCAAACCCGTTTTTCGAAAGAAAAAAAAACGGCCCCGGAAAGGCTTATATAAACCATTGAGGCTCGGGGTAAGGGTATCGCAAGCATTACACAACTTGTTCTCTCCGTGTCCACTTACCGAAATAGGAATCCCGACTCGGATGCCGAGTTTCCCTGTGGTGAAACTTTGCCGTAACAACTTTAAAGAGAGGGGAGGGTGTTGTGTAAACACTGTAGTGATCAACAATCATTGATCACAATCGTTCTTTGAGCACCGTGTGTGACATTGCGAAAACCCATAATTGAAGAAGCGTGAAATTGTATACTCACGACGCCGTAATGCGCAGCGCAGCAACGCGGTGCTCCTGCCTCAGTTGCTCTGTGGCGGCAAGTCAATCGACGGCCCTTTCTCAGGTGTTCCAGCAGGGTACTATTCTAATATGGGCAATAGCAACAGTGCTTCTTCAAGGTAGTGCCACCAGCCACCGCAGCACACCAGAAAAGCTTGCCAACTCTCCCGAGCCCAGAAAAGAAATGTGCACGACTGTTTGGACGTCAAATCGCCTTCTGCAAGATCTCGCTGTTTAAGCGTCGACATTCGACTCTGCTGCCACGTCCGTCCGGGACTGCCTCGTATCCTTATTCAGCACACAGCGAGAGCGTTGAAATCCGAAGCTTTACAAAGCTCGACTACGAAGCAGGTCCTAATAATAGGTCCTTGACACGGATCTGTGGCTGGGCCAGCGCCTGGGCCACGAACAGATCGGCCGTGTAACAGTAATAGTGTTCAGAGAGGGAAAGTTGTGAGAGTCTAGGTCATGATTATCAGAAAAAGATAGTAGCAATAGAACTCGTCCAAAAACAAAAGTTTGACGCGAAGCCTGAGGATACCAAAAAAAAGCATGTAAAGTCAAAGGGACCCGCTGTCAATGACGATACCATGAGAAACCGCAGGCGCGCCAAGAGAAATGCAACTCGTACTCTTGGGATTGGATCCTTTTAGCGCCATGTGTATACTTATCGAAAATTAATTTTCTCGGCGGCACAACAGCATCCTCAAATAAATATAATAACAATATTCTTGGTATGCTTCTCTAGACGACAAGGCTGGGAGAGTCTAGTTCATGATTATCAAAAAAAAGATAGGAGCAATAGTACATTGCCCAAAAAATGTTTGACCCGAAACCTGAGGATATTGTAGAAAGCAGCTAACGCCAAAGGGACCCGCTGTGGCTGTCAATGACTTTAGGTGCATCCCTTAAGAAAGAAACCCAATTATAGAGAACCTACAGAGTAAGAATGGCTGGAAAACCTGAATGAAAGGAGGACCCGTATCCGTGAAGCGCGCAGACGCGAAATCAAGAACCCAGACACAGAAGAGAATACCATTATCGAAGATGTCATCGGTCGACGCACAGCGCCAAGAGAAAACGTAACTCATACTCTTGGGGATTGGAACCTTTCAGCGCCAGGTGTATACTTATCGAAAGACTGCTCAATGGCATGAACGGGTGCCGATAATCGGTGGCACCAGCGTGAGCAACAAAGCACAAATTTTGCTGTTCCACGCGTCGACTCGGACTTGCCACTTTGTGCGGGTATACCTCGCTCGTATTGGCCTGGGCTTCTCTCTAATTGACAACACACTCCCATCGAACATCCGTGGCCTCGCCAATCCCACATCATGATCTATCATGATCGCCAATAAACATGGACTTCTCACCACTTACTCTACGTATTGCCCGCACCCTCCATCCTCCATCCTCCACCGATCCTCGGAGACATCGAGTCCATCACCCGAGGATATCTCGTCCCGACACCGCCCCCAGCTCAAACACCGACGCTCAAAGTGTCTCAGAGGTACCCGTCATCGCCCCCCCACCCCAAACTATGACCGATATTGACAGAATCGGAGCCATACTCAGCGCCAGGATAAGTCCAAAAGTCTCAGGATCTGCCCACCCTATACATGCGCATCATCCTGGCATCGAATCGGTAGCATAACCTCGGGGGGAGAAGACCCAACACGATACATCTGACGACTAGGGACTCTGAGGGGTACACAGAGGAGCTCGATGTCGTGGTGTGGGGAGATAGAACACCGGTTGCAGCCGAGCGGACTTGGAAATACAAATACCATCCGATGTGTTCTCGAATTCGAATCCGAATGTAGAAGTTGAGGGTACCTGCGGACTCATATCCTTTGGTGGAGCGACTCCTGATTTTTTCGAAAATCGATCTCTACAAAGGGTAATCGGTTTTAAGCTTGAGCTTGAGCGGAAGATGGTCTGTATGGCTTTAGCTTGGTGCTTTCTTGCTTTCTTTGACTACTACGAGCGCGGAACTGGATTATGCCTCCGTCGAAAGTGGAACAACAACTCTCCTTTGTGAAATAAGCGTCGTAAACGATAATCTTTGCTCTCTCCGTAACTTGCGTCTTATCTCCATGACACCTCGGTGGCCCTAGAGGGACTTTGATACACACTTCTTTCGTGGCAAGATCTACTCAGCTTCAAGTGCTCATACATGTCGTCCTGTCACTTCAATTGTCTTGATCTAGACCGTCCCCTGCTTCAAGCTTCCCAATCCGCTTACCTCCCCCCTCCCGCCCTCTAATCGCTAATCGAATAGATTCCACTCCTCCATGAAAAAGGCTATACGCAACACTGTATAAAACCCCCGCGCCAGCTACATCCGCGGTTCATTCCTTCCTTCCATCCCTCCTCTCCCCATCCCCCCTCTCCCCCTCAAGGCCGAACGCAGGACACTCAGGACTTCCACTAGGCTTCACGCAAGGATAACTTCCCTCGTTTATTCTCCCCCTCTAACCCGCCATGCGTTCCTTCGTTGTATCCCTGTTCGTCCTCGCGCTCCTCGACATCGCTTTTGGCGTGCCTCTTCTCGCTGTACGTCCTTCTCATCTTTTATCTCCTTCCTCTTTTTCGAGACTTGCACATTTTCAGAGTTCTCAGTTCATACTCGCGCGTACATTTCCGTTGACTAATTTTATTTCATTCATTCATTCAGGACCTACCTCCCTCTGCGATCTCAAATTGTCGCACTCGTGACGGCAGTGCTCACCACCTTGTACGTGTACTAACCCTTTCCTAACGATCGTCTTTTCTTCTCCTAATTATCCTTCCGCCCATCCCCTCTTCAAGTCAACCCTCCACCGCCACAGCGACTACCTCACCCCCCCAGAAGACGACACCGCCCGACCCTGTCACTCCCATGCATCCGTTATCGACACATCCGGCGACGAAGATCACACCCGAGGGTCGCTCTACACCCGCCAAGTCTCAATCTTGGACACAACAACCTCCCCGGAACCCCTCTCTCCCGAAAAGAAACAGCCAAAGTCCACGACCACATCGGGGCACAGCGACACCGTCCACTCAGACCCGGACTCGGGCACTGAAGCAAACTCGGGTGAAGAGTTGCCACACTTTCCAAGCGATCGTGATCCTTTTGCGTGGCCCCAAGAGAGGAATGTCAGGACTTGGAGGGGTGGCGCCAGTCAGTCTGGGAGTGGCAGTACCAAGCACGTAGATGCGCATGGTCACCATGGTCATCGTGCTAAGGCTGCACATCGTGGAACTCGCAAATCTGACGGGACCATCGCTGCTAAGGCTGCTCATCGTGGAACTCGCAAATCTGGCGGGACCATCGCTGCTAAGGCTGCTCATCGTGGAACTCGCAAATCTGACCGGACCATCGCTGCTAAGGCTGCTCATCGTGGAACTCGCAAATCTGACCGGACCATCGCGACGAGGGATTTGGCCGGGAAGAAGAAAAAGAAAACCGGGAAAGGTGACGGTAGCAGGGAGCATGATGAGGAAGAGGAGTTTGAAGAGTTCAACGGAGTGCAGATGGTACGGTATGAGCATGACATTCACCGCCCGGATGCTCCAGAGGGCAAGCATAACTCTCAGTCCTACCGCCCTGAGGGGTACTCGAAACACCCTGAGGAATACCCACCAGAATCTCACTCTTACCTCCCCAACGAATCCCCTTACGACTCCCATCACGACAACACTCATGACGATACACCCGCTCACTCTCACTCTCACGAACCCTCTCACGACTCTGCGGACTCTGCCCCCACTCACGAATCCACGCACGACACTCCTTCTCTCTCTGAACTCTCGCATAACTCTGAAAATCCCTCGCCTCAATCCACCTCCACTACTACAGGCTCAGACACAGGCACCCTCCCCGGATCTAGCACCTCCTCCCCCAGTCTCCCAAACAGCAACATGGAGAAACCTGGACTCACCGACGGTGTTACCTCCGGACCCAACCATCCCTCCACCATTCCCGCCACCTCCAATGATCTGTTCTCCGGCTCGTTCCCATTGGACGTACCACCGCCCAACGCTAATAACAACAACAATGGCCGGCTCTTCCCTCTATTTTTTGGCCCCGGCCCCGTCATGCCAGGCTCAAGAAATGGCCAGGGGGGAGGTAACGCTCCGATACGAGGCGGCGCTCCTTCTGGCGCAGCTGTCGGTGATAGTGAGGGCAGCGATAGTCGTCACGGCGGGATCAATATTGTGCTTTCCTCGCTCGATGGTCGCCCTGCACATGGAACAACACCAAATGGGGGAGATGCACGGAAAGGAGCTGGATCTGCACCAGGAACTGGGGATGTGAACGGGGTTGGACCACCAACGAACGTGAACGAGCCTGGGGTCGCTCAACAACCCGCCGCGAATGGAAATGCAGACGGAAACGGAAACGGCAGTCCACCAGCGGATGGAACCGGTGTTGTGCCACCCCGCGCTCCGACCGGCCCAGGTACACCATAGAAGTTGATCCCATAGTAGAGATTAAACAGTCTTTTCTGTATGATTAGAGTAATAGGAATTCGAGTAGCATGCTGAGATTTCATTTGTGACTCATGAAATTGAGGGGGTGGACCAACCATATTTTTGGGCACATTGACGTAGGAATTCTGCAAGCCTTAACTCTACATGCCGCACGGCCATTATACGTACCATGTGTGGAACGAAGACCTCCTCCAAAGCTATCAGTAGAACGTTTATCAGCGCACCGGTCATACATCTGGAAGCACAACTACAATGAAGGAAATATCAACTCTTGCATCGAGCAGAAGCACGCGTGCTGCGGCCATCTTCGTGTCACCCCGGGTTGTACGGCTTCGGTACCCCCTATATTGCGTTGTATTTTCTGTGAAAGTGACAGGAAGTTGACTCGGTTCTGTGTAGTAATCTGAAGAGGGAGAAGCCTTCGAATTGACATTGAAAGGTCTGCTAGGGAATATACCTGCATGGATAGTATTTACATGGTGCGACTATCTTTCCATGAAATGAATGGTTTTCTTCCTCTTCTCTCCAGACGATAACGTACAGCCTCATGCATCAAGAATAGCGTCACCGGCAGCTATATGGTTGTGATGGGGAAGAAGGGGTGCATTGATATAGAGGGTGTTTTCCACGCTGCATGGAGGCGCGAGTATCTCGGAGGCGGGGTCCGCTGGGGCAGGGAAGGCCGATGGGGATGTGGCTAGGGACGAAAAGGCGGATGAGGTACCCTGATCGCAGCACCAGGATGCCCGCGCCTCTGTCACGCCGTGCAAAAATTTGTGACCCGATGGGTATTCCGTTCAACGGCTTAGATAAGCGCGCTGTAGTCGTTCTCTCTTGGGCAGGCCTGCGAAAGTTTCGTGCTACTCGAATGGTCTTCGCGACTCACCCTTTGCACGAGTACTCGCTGGTGGTCGTCTGCGAATGATTATTCGCTCCGCCGTGCTCTCTGCTCTGTTCCTCTGCCATGTCATGTGCGTTCCTGCCGCTTGTCTCTCTCTCATCTTTCGCTTATCGGTTTACGTTTTGCAGTAGTGCAGCTGGCCCAGAGCCACTTTCTACCACTACAGAACGGGTGCTAATGCTCGCGTCCAACACTACTTCCACGCACTTACCGACCACGACGACGACCGGCAACCACTCAAACACAACGAGTCACCACCCTCAGACGAACCATTCCTTCACCCACTCCACCACCACAACACACCTCCCCTTCTCCGGCCAGACCATCCCACCCAGCCCTCCGCTACCCCCAGGCAGCAGCACCCCCGCGGGCAACGGCGTCCCCAACTCCAACGGCGCCCCCATCTCCAACGCGACACCCCTCCCCGCGCACCACCCGAGCATCGCACAGGTATTCTTCGAAGCCGTCGGCGGCATCGCAGGCCTCGTCGTGCTTCTCGCGCTGCTGCGCTGCATCTACGTGTACAGGAAGACTCCGAGCCGCGCGGCGGGCGGACACGTCGAGGTGTCAGAACGGGAGAGGATGATGGCGCTTGTGCGTCCTATGTCGTGGCGTGCGCCACCTGTCCGTCCGCCGCCTCCGCCTTACCAGCCCGCACCGGCGTATGCTCCGTCCGAGAACACGCGGGATGCACACGAGCAGTGCGAACCGCGGCCCCCAGACCCAGTCCACCACGATCCAGATCCAGATCCAGATCCAGACGGACAGCAGCAGCAGCAGCGGCAGTAGCAGCAGCAGAGCACCATGTAGTCGTATCACCCTTCCCCCCGTCTTAGAGTCGTGTCGTGTCGTGTCGAGTGTGTCTGTCGAGTGTGTGTGTCCTGCATGTTTTTTTTCGTATTCTTTATGTAGTTGTGTAACTTATCCCACATCACATTTTTCTTTTTCTTTTTCAATTTAGTTTCTGGTTTTTTTTTTCGGATTTTTTTTTCGACGTCACGACGGAGTTTCAATTAAGATTATATTAGCATTAATTGTAAACCCTGTTAAACACGTGGCTTAGACATTCTCTTGCCCGGCTTGTCCTTTAACCCTCCCTTGTCTTGGTCGTGCATCCCCGAACGTTGAACCCTGCCAATCCCGGGTCGTTTAAATCTCCCTTGTCTTGGTCTTGCATCCCCGAACGTTGAACCCTGCCAATCCCGGGTCTTTTAAATCTAATACGGGTCGCAGACGTCTTATAGGTGCGTTTTAATTATATTTGATGAAAGAATCCAAGGTTGCTATAACACCATAGCAATCACGACTCCTAATACATAAGGGATGCGAATAAGACATTTATTATAATTTTATTATAGAAGGAATAATGATTGGAGTTATTACAAGTTCTTCTTATATATTAGCTTTATTATGTCATCCTTCGCGCTTCACCAGCCTGAGCGACATTCTCCCACAGGTGTCTCACTGCTCTTTACTGTATTTCCTGTGGTTGCCCATCTCTCATGATGGTAACAAACAGTTCCTCGGCTTCTTCTATAGAAGATATGATCCGACTCTACTATCTGACTCGTCTTTCGCAACGTTCCTATCTTAAATGAAGCTCGAATGGCATATCCAAGTCACCTGGTCATCATGCTTTGTGCCGAATATTCTTATCTTCAGAGGCAGTGTTGCTCGTGGAACACGGCAAGGGTTCAAGTTATTTTTGTCATCCACAACTATCTTCCATCTCGGTGGAGAAAAATACCGCTTAGGGCGAGACATGCTGTTGGGATGGTGAGAAACAATGATTTTCCGAAGGTTTCCATTCGGGATCTCATTGCGCTCTTCGCTTGTGCTCCATCTCGCTGCTCTGATACATATTATTTTCCTTTCATTCATTTCTCGCTCTTGTCATGAGGTAGTTTGTATTTCGCTGGCATTGTTTCCTTGATGGTAAAATTTTCTGTCTTTGGCTCGAGTGTTGCAGCCTGAAACGTGAAGTCTATAGAGCTCACTGATTCCTCGCACAGTTGCCGTGTTGCGAAGAATGAATTTCCATACTGCTCCTGACAGGCAGGTAATCAATAAACGAGCGTTTTATTCTTGAACGGACAGTGATTTTAGTCTCAATATAATCCAGCTGCTATGAACTAAAGACTTATAACAAAGTAAATTTCCAGATCACAATATTCTGCATCGACGAAAAGCGTTGCCACACGCGCTGGACCAGGTCACCCTGATTCAAAGTCCATGTCGAACAATCTCATATTTCTGCCAGAGGAAATATATGACCCGTCACTCGAGGTGACTATTGAGATTGTTTTTTTTTTTTTTTTTTGAACACCCTGCTAAAAATCCTTGGATACACATCAGTCCCTCTTATTCACAACACCGTCATGATGCAGATTTCGTCCTCTTCATCTGACTCTCATGACTGAACTCGAATCATGGACTAACTACTGTGGGACAGAAGGACGATTCAGTCATATATAATTCAGGAATTTTTCTCAAAGTCAAACATCTCATCTGCGAAGGGTAGGGTTTCTGTAAAAAAGATTGTAAATAGAAGTGCTCTCGGAGAGCACTGAGACAACATGTGATAGTCCGCGTCAAACCAAGCCAAATTTTATATCTAGACGCAGAGCCTTGCCACAGATCGTCAGCCACTTCTCAGCTTTCTTCTCCTTTCCCACATCTTCCCTCTGTTGCAGATGCTGCTCTTCAGATCTGGACGCGCTTTTGGCTACTCTGCTGATTGCTACCTCTGCTTTGCAACTACATACCGTCAGGTACTCTTGACGAGGATGGGATGACAAAACTGTTTTTTTGCACTTTACATTCTTGCATCTACCTCGCGCTGTGGAGTGTAGATTGCGTCGTGATGTGCATGATCACTCGCTTTTTACTTCTTCGTTTTCTTGCTCATTATAAGGAAGGTGCATTGTATACTCTCATGGCGTCATGGGCAAGTCCTACAAGCTGGCATTGTACATTGTCATCGGAAGTTGAGTGCGATTTAATGCCTTACATGCTGATCATGTTTCTCATCTAGAACTTCACCCAAACCTATGGATTGATCTGGCGGGTTTCACTCAGTGAGTTTGGATGCTCTATGTTTCACCACAAATTTCCTGGCATTCTCGACATCGAGTACCTCAAATCACTTCAAGACCGAACGACGCCAGCAACTCAGTATAGAACATTGTATTGGTCCAGATAACCACAGGAGCAACGAACCTTCTGAGCTCTGTTCGGTAGTCTGCCATGCTCTGTCTCATGGTGAGTTGTTGGCATCCTTGACAATGGCAACATACTTCAAGATCAAACGATCCAGCCAACAAGTCATCTGAAGCCCGAGTATCGTTCAGCTAGCCTGTGCAAGTGCAGACTTGGTCACCCTGTGCTCTGGCAGGTAGTATGGCGGCACTTTGGTTTGCAGTGACTCGTTGGTACTCGACATCGGCTTGGTTCAAGACCAAATGGTGCCAGCAATTCACTTTAGAACACTGTGTTGGTCCAGATAACCACAGGAGCAACGAACCTTCTAAGCTCTGTTTGGTAGTTTGCCATACTCTGTCTCATTGTATATTGTTGGTACCCTCAGCAATGGCCACCTGTTTCAAGACCAAACGACTCCACCAACAAGTCATCCGAGGCCCGAGTGTCGTTCAGCTAGCCTGTGCAGGTACAGACTTGATCACCCTGTGCTCTGGCAGGTAGTATGGCGGTGCTTTGATTTGCAGTCACTTGTTGGTACTCGATATCAGCTCGATTCAAGACCAAATGGTGCCAACAATTCACTGCAGAACACTGTGTTGGTTCAGATAACCACGGGAGCAATGAACCTTCTAAGCTCTGTTTGGTAGTTTGCCATACTCTGTCTCATTGTATATTGTTGGTACCCTCAGCAATGGCCACCTGTTTCAAGACCAAACGACTCCACCAACAATTCATCTGAGGCCCCAGTGTTGTTCAGCTAACCTGTGCAGGTACAGACTTGATCATCCTGTACTCTGGCAGGTAATATGGCAGCACTTTGGTTTGCAGTGACTTGTTGGTACTGGGCCATTGGAAACTTCTCCAAATTTGCTTCATGATGAAGGTGTTCCCCCAACAATTACCCTACAGCCTAAGAAACATTCACTTCTTTCTCAGAATGTTTTTCATAATCACTCACTGCTCTTTTTAGTTTGCATCTAGAGGGCCTTGATCTTTTCCAAATAAGCATACAGTTTCACTATGGTTCCATATCTTTCTCAGTTGCTTCATCCCGATCATGATAGCACAAACTAAGTCATGCTCCGCTTCTTCCATGAAAATTTGACCTGATTCTACTATTTCATTGTTAGTTTAACCCTGACTCCTCTTTATCACACAATATCTTTATCTTGAATGATGCTGGAATGGCATATGAGCCTTGACCTAGTCACCTTGTGGTTGGTTCTAAGCACTCTTAATCTCAGGAATTGTTGCTGATGGACAACGGCAGCCACTGGTCCAACTGTATCTTATCCCACCCGCTTCAGTTTCTGGAAGCACAATGAATCTGCTCATAGCACAACATGCTGTTGGAATAAATGGTGAGAAATTCCTGCAACTTACTACAGCAGATCTCTGATAATGGTTTTAACAGGTTCTCTTCAGCACTCTTCACTTGTGCTCCATCTACCTGGTCTGACATATCCTATTTTCCGGTCAGTTCATTTCTCGCTCTAGCCTCATAGGTAGTTCACATCCCTCCATAACCTATGATCCCTTTCCCCACTGGGTTTTTTAATGCACATTTCTCATATGTCATGAGGTATTTTGTATTTTTCCCTGCACTGTTTCTCTTAGTGGACACAGACAACTTTACATACCATGTAGAAGATAGCCTCACACAGAAGCTTCTCCTGCTGAAAACATCTCGAATTTTGTACCTTAATCAAGCATTTCAGATGAATAAATGTGGATGTCCCCTTCGATGAGACTCTCCCTCCTTGAATCACAATCAAGGAATACAATACATCTTCAATACCGCATTCTTTTCCACTGGTTACAAGTATATGGAGCTTGCCAAGCCCCCAATTGGAGATAACCCCTGAGCACAGTTAGAAAGTCACTTCCATCTGTGAAATCATCGATGGTCCATCAAAATTGAAAAAAAAAAAAACATGTTTTCGAAACTT
>QLPG01001376.1:0-11583 GCA_003314385.1 Gomphus sp. MG54 | reverse complement strand
TTTGTATATAAAGGCCTCTGGCTCACCTCTGTAATAACAAGTTCAAGTTCATAAGTTAAAGCCCCAAGTCAAGTCAAGTCTCCAAGTCCAAGTCAAGGCTAGTCTAGAAACGTCTAGACTATTGTATTCAAGTCCAAAGTCAAAGTCCAAAGTCTTAGCCAGCATGACATGTTTGCATCTCATCAAGGTCACATCCCTGTCACATCACACCATATTTCATTCACATTCTATTTTCATTCATACATTGCCGAGTCACAGAACCTATTCCAGCTGTGCCGAATGACTGTGCTAGATCCCGCTAGAGAAAAGAACCGGTGCGCACAGGCTTTTAGGTATTAATTACCTAGTTTTCCATCGCTCAAAGTCTGAATAACTGATTTCCAGATGTCTGACACATCATTCCGAGGTCCCATGCTTTCGAACCTCCGAAGACTCCGAAGTCAAGGTTCTGCTCCTTTGATAGACGACGCACAGGATCATCGCGTACCTCACTCCTTGTTCTTCATTTTATATTGCCCCTTGTACTCTCTTCCCCCCCCTTGTCTTTACTCGGTAAAAGATAGTACAAGAACTAGATACATGTATATAAGCCACCAGTTGACTGGACTATTTTCCAGTACAAATATCGACTTAATACTGCGTTGTAGTTTCCAATTAAGTTCCGGTAAACTTTCTGACTTTCCAAAATTAGGGACAGACAATCAAGGAGGGCGCAACACATAAGTTGAAGCCAAGTCCCTGCAACCTCGAACCACCTGTACCACCCTATACTCTAAACAGTCCCAAGACCCCCGACGTTCTCGACTTCTGTCTGCTCGGATTCTGATCCCAATTCTGATCCTTTGCCCCTGCCCTCAGAATATGAATTCCCCCTTCAGAAACCTTTCGGAACCCTCTGAAAACCCTTCTGGAAGTCTCTAGCTAAGCGCCAACACGTGGATTTAACAGTATATTCGTACTCACACTCCAAAAACCCATAGGTTGATGGGTTCGGGTTTCCCATGGGTTGGGTGTGGGTCACCCACATTTGCCCCATGGGTGACCCATGCCGTTCCCTAAGTGAACCAGGGCTTGGTATCATGTACTTGACACTCAGTTGATGAATACATTGATCAATTCAAGGACCTGGTTGAAAAAGCTAAATATATGGATGGATGATCCATCATCATGAAGTTCTCCCAGAGCCTTGACCCTATGATCCAAAGTTGCATTGCCCTGATGTTGGATGGGAGGCCAAAGGACGATGATATTTTGGCCTGGTATGCTGTTGCAAGAGCAGTAGCTCTTACATGTATGGCAAACAAAGCCTTTCAAGGGCCCCAACTCATATTGTTACACACCCCCTCTCTACAGGCTAATCGAAGGCTCAGTGAGTCTTTGGCTAGACTGGCTGTGCCTGCACCCCCTAGAGCACCATTAGCCCCTTTTCTTCAATCCCACCCTCTGGGCCGATGCCAATGGATGTCAACATGGCCAAATGGCACTACCCTTTACCCCTCATATGCCGATGATGTGGTAGGATGGGTCACTTCACCCAAGAATGCCCCCAGGCATATGACATGTGCTTCATAACATCGGAGGAATGTGAAGAGATCCTAGAGTACTGGATGGTGTCTGCTAATGTTTGAGAGGTCACTGAGGTCAAAGGGAATGAGAAAGTAGAATCAGGGGATTTTTCCCCAGGCAGCAAGTGAAGGATGTGCCCTTGCTGTCCTTGTTTAATTGTTTTGCCACTCTGTCTATAGACTCTGATATGGAAAATACAACTCAGTATTCAGACAATGACCCCTTAGCTACAAATGATAAAGACACTCCCAAGTCAATTCCACTGAAATCCCCGTCTTCTCCCCTAGGTTAAAACATCGGGAATGTACCCTCTCAAAACAATACATAGTAGTGTCCACCCCCTCACTGAACTCACTGAACCTCAAGGTAGAGATACAAACTACCAACATAGCCAAATTTAAGGGCATAACTGCTCTCCTAGACAGTGGAGCCACCAGACTATTCATAGACCAAGAATTCGCAGCAGCTGAGAGATTGACTATGTGTCCATTGACCCGGCCCATGCCAGTGTATAATGTCAATGGTAGCCCAAATGAAGGTGGAGCAATATGGCATGTGGTCGATATTGTCCTATCCTACCAAGACCACTTTGAGAAAGAGTCTTTCAACTCCCTCCCTGAACCGAGGACATGGGACCATGCAATCATACTAGAACCAGGTGTAAAGCTCTTGGATTGCAAGGTGTACCCACTCTCCCCAAGCAAGCAGCAGGAACTAGACAAGTTCTTGCAAGAGAACCTCTGCATGGGTCACATCTGCCTCTCAAAATCCCCTATGGGAAGCCTCATGTTCTTTATCAAGAAGAAGGATGGCTCTCTATGGTTGGTCCAGGATTACCAGGTGCTCAACATGATGATGGTGAAGAATTGATACCCCCTCCCCATCATCTCAGAACTCATTGCACAACTTCAGGGGGCCAAGTACTTCACCAAATTGTATGTGTGGTGGAGGTTCAACAATGTATGGATTAAGGAAGGAGACAAGTGGAAGGCAGCATTCCAGACAAACTGAGGACTCTTCAAACCTCTCACATGCTTTTTTGGCCTCACCAATAGCCTTGTGACATTCCAGACCATGATGAATGACATCTTTCAGGACCTCATCATATCCCATGGCAAGGTTGAGATGGACCCAGTCAAGGTTGAGGGTGTCATGGGTTGGCTGACCCTATCCTACTGAAAAGAGGTCCAGGCCTTCCTCAGCTTTGCTAACTTCTGCCGGAGATTCATCGAAAGGTTCTTGCACCACACCAGGCTGTTGTTTGAGCTTGTGAAGAAGGATGCAAAGTGGAGTTGGGGGGACATGGAACAGGTGGCCTTCAAAGGGCTTAAAATAAGGCTCATGATGGTGTCTGTTCTCAGGTTTGCCAATGAGAGCCGACTTTACTGAGTAGAAGAGGACAGTTCTGATGTCACTCCTCTCACAGCAGTTGCCCAAGGATAACAAGTGGCACCCAATTGCCTTTTACTCAAAAAGCCTCTCCCTGGTAGAAAGGAACTACGAGATCCATGATAAGGAGATGCTCGCAATCATCCAGGCCTTGGAAGAGTGGAGGCACTTCCTTGAAGGTGCCAAACATCATGTTAAAATATGAACCAACCATAAGAACCTAGAGTACTTCTGGGCTTCAAAAAAAGTTAAACTGACAACAGGCCCATTGGTCACTCTACCTCTCGCATTTCAACTTCAATCTGTAGCACTAACCAGGAGTGACAATGGAGAAGTCTGATGCTCTATTGTACTAATAGGACCATAGCTTAGGAACTGGTGACAACAGTGATCTGGTGCTGCTCTGGCCCGAACTTTTCACAGTATGGGCACTTGAAGGATGGTACTGGAAGGAGAGGGGTGGGAGATCACCCAAGAGCTGAAGAAGGTGGTAGGGGAGGGGATGTTAGAGGGTAAGGTGGCAGAAGCAGTGCAGAAGGTACAAGAGGCAGGATTAGTTTTGGCTAAATGGGCAGAGACCAATGGATTGTTGACCTTCTGAGGCAAGGCATATGTCCCCGATGTAGGAGGCCTCTGGCAATGGATCGTAGCCCACCACCATGACTCTAAGGTATCTGGGCACCCCGGCCATTGGAAGACCCTTGAGCTTATCTCCTGAAAATACTAGTGGCCCCATATGTCTCAGTATGTTGGTGAGTATACCAAAACATGTGACTTGTGCCTATGGATGAACCTGACCTATATGACCATCACAGCAGCTGGGGCAGCACAACTCTTCCTACACCACATATAGAAGCTACATGGACTGCCGAGAGTGGTAGTGTCTGACTGAGGGGTCCAATTCATCTACGAGTTCACCCAGGAACTCTACCGCTTATTGGGTATTTGCCTGGTGGCCTCTACAGCCTACCACCCACAGACAGATAGTCAAACTGAACAGGTAAACCAAGAACTGGAACAGTACCTTTGGCTCTTCATCAATGAGAGATAGGACAACTGGGACAACCTCCTGCCCCTGGCCAAGTTCCAGTACAACAATCACATTCATGCTTCAACCTGAGAATCCCCATTCTTACTCAACATGGGCCAACACCCACATATGGGTTTTGAACTACACTTTCAAGTACATGTACCGAGACCTGTTTATTTGGTAGTGCCAACCAAGCAGCCATCCTACACTCATGTCCAAGTGTCTACACTGCATGCTTATCACTTGGTACGCCGGTCTCAGCTCGGCACATCCACCACCCACATGTCTACTCCTCACCTCGGGACTTCCTGCCCTTGTCTTATCCTCGGTCACAGCCCTTGTTTTATAGTCGGGCACTTCCTATTGTCCTATCCTTGGCCACGTTTCTATTATCCTATCCTTTATTGTTCTATCCCCATTTTGCATTCCTTCATTCTAATTTTACCCATTGTGGACAATAACCATATGCTCTGCATACCTTATTGTCCAACATTCCTTATTCCACATGTTGCTTCTTAACCTATATAAGTAGGACATGCATGTACATATTTCCTCATTCTGGGTATTGACTAGGCTTAGGCCCTTCTACCTTCTTCCCTTCTGTTAAGTCCTCGACTTGGGCCGGCATCACTAGTATCCACCTGAGCACCTGTCTGTTGCAAATCGGTGGCATGCACGAGTACGTTGAAGCCAATGCCACTACTCTTGGCCTGCAGGACTTGGCCATTGTCTTGCCGACCCCTCGGCAGTACCAAAGTCTGTCACTACCCAAAGCTTGACACACACCAACTGTAGGGGATCTCTTAAAAAAAAACACTGAATAAGGGTAGATAACAAAGCGCAAAAACATTAGAAAAGACTAAAGTACAAAAAAAGAAGAGCCTCTTAATGTACTATTAATGTCTGCTCAATTGGCATTTGTTTGGCTAATTAACTTGGTCCATTCTATTCAAATATTCTCTATTAGACTTTTCTCCAATCTTCTAATGGTTTACAATATTCATTAATCCTTTAATAATCCTTAATGCAACATCTATTGTTCACCATCAAAGGTTTGGCCTGAAATTCAGACTCCACTTTTCAAAATGTTGGGCTCTAGCTAGATTCAAGCCCAGAGCCAAGGTGCCAGTTTCCCCATAGAAACACAGCAAATATTAGCCTGAGACACCCCTGTCTCATACAAATATTATAGTGAGACACTAGGCTGTGCATACACTGCCTCTGCCCTTAATCACAAGCCAAAAACTGGTCTATAATCCCCATTTATTGCTAAATAAAGAAAATTACCTAGGAAACCTGTAAGTCATATCTCAGAAAATGACTCACAATTAGAACTCCTATTTTAGCTGTGACTCATTCCAGTCATGTGACCTCACAAATGACTCATTATGTCTCAGATGGCATGAGTCACTGGATTCTGATTGGACAAGGACAGTTTTAGGAATGTAAAGTAGATATCAGAATGTACCCTGAATTCTGAGACAAGGTGCATGTGATTCTTTGACATAACTCATTCCCAAGAACTGTGATCCTATTGGCTTGTACTATAAATAGTTAGGAGATACTTAGCTTACTAATTGTCCTGTCAATTAGTATAAAAGGAGGCCTTCCTGCCCCCCTTTGAAGTAATAAAATCAATCATCTCCTTTCCACTTGTCAGTATGACATTGTGAGTACTCTTAGTCAGCTGTTGATAGTCCAGTATTAGTAATATCTTTCTCATATATTAGTATCATTGATAGTCTGGTATTTGTATTAGATTCAGCATAAGTAGTTGATAGTCCTCTTAGTAAAACTGATTCTACAGAGTGAGATTGTTCTGTTGATAGTCCAGTTCAATTGCATTCTACCCTGAGGGTTTCTAACCAGTGATAGTCCTGATTAAAGACTCTTTTGTCTCTTGAGATTACTTCACTATAATTTCTATTTTGGCCTCACCCTCATTTTAAAGTGCATTGACTGGGTTATCTATTCAGTCTATTTACTTCCTCTTTCCTCTAAGTGCATTCCCTTTCATTGGAATATCTCTGGACCCCTAAGTGTCCTGAACCTACAGACTTTGATAGTCTCATTCATTGCTGCTAAAAAATGCATCACTTATTTGTCATATTAGCTTGCTAGAGTTATTGCACAGTTTATAACCAAGGTACAAATATTAAATTATTTCCAGAGTTGTTCTGCAGCAGGTTTGAAACTCTTCTTCATCTCACTTCACTACCTGCAGTGCTTGACTGAAGTGTTATATCTTTAACACCAAGGTCTTGTCCAGGTTCCGAAACACCAACCCCCATCTTGACTCGAGTCCATGAACGAGTTCAAGGAATGGATAGAGGGGGCACTGTCTGAGGTAAAGGCAGCCCTAGTAAAGGTAAAGGATGACATGGTGACCTACTACAACTGTAGGAATCAGCTGATGCTGACATTTGTGCCAGGTGATAAGGTATACTTTGATGCTGGTGATATCTGCTGTCAAGTGTCAGTAATGCTGAAGATGTGGGTGGGGAGTGGCCAAGTCCTGCAGGCCAGAAGTAGTGGCTTTGGCTTCAATGTACTCATGTGTTGTGCCCTACTTTCCATGCATGCCACCAATTTGGAACAGAAAGGATACTTGGGGAGTGATGAAGGTGCCAGCCTGAGTAGAGGACTTTACAGGAAAAGAGAAGGTGAGGCATCTGAGCCTAGTTAATACCCAGAATGAGAAAGTATGTACATGCATGTCCTACTTATATAGGTTAAGAAGCGACATGTGGAATAAGAAATGTGGGACAATAAGGTATGCAGAGCATGTAGGGGTATTGTCCACAATGAACAAAAATAGAATGGAGGAATGTAAACAGGGATAAAACAATAAAATAGAATAATAGGAATGTGGCCAAGGATAGGACAAAGGGAGTGCCCGGCTATAAAACAATGGGTTATGACTGAGGATAAAACAATAGTCAGATGTCCCGAGGTAAGATGGATCGAGGAGTAAGGAGTGGATGGGGTAGGATAAATGGATGGTGAATGAGGCAGAGTGGATGAGGGATTAGGATAAGGAATGTGTATGGTGGATGTGCCAAGCCAAGACTGGCATATCAAGTGACTTGCATGCGGTGTGGACACTTGTACATGGATGTAGTCTGTTTGGTCAGCACTTCCAAATTATTAGACACTCAGTATGTGTACTTGACATCCTGTCAAGTACATGTACCAACTACCCATTACATCGGCAATGCCGACCAACCAACCCTTACCCACACACCAGTGGCAAGGCTTTCATCACCAGTTCACGGCCCTGGCTTGGTACATTTGGTACATTTGGTACATCATATGGTTCACCACTCTCATCCCATATCTGGGCCTCTCTTCTGTCCAAATCAGTGGCATGCATGGAACAGTAGGGCACAATGCATAAGCATATTGAAGCCTAGCCACCCCGAATGGTCTGAAAGACTTGACCAACTCCTTGGCTTTACCAAGTCATAACACATCTGCACCAATTGGCTGTCAAAGAAATTGGCACACCAGCAACTTGGTCCCTACCTTGTCAATGAATGAGTGGGGTCCTATGTATACCAACTTCAACTCCCAAAAGGCTTGAGTCATCTCTATCCTGTCTTCCTGGTTGTCAAACTTACCCCAGCTCCAGCTAATCCTATCCTAGGCAGACGACAGCCCTTCCCACCACAACCAATCCTGATCGACGATAAGGAACACTTTGAAGTCAAACAAGTACTCCACAGCCAGATGAAAGCAAATCGACTACAGTTCCTTATCAAATATAAGGGTTACAGCTATGAGGAGAATTCCTAAGAAAATGAAAACAATATTCAGGCTTCCAACCTTGTTGCCGACTTCTACCATCAGGACCTAGGCACCCCCTGCCAGATCTGCTCAATAGAGGTGTCCACCTTCAGGTCCCACACACCAGTCCTACCTATCAGGACCAATGCATCAGGGATGCCACATTCTAGAGGGGGGGTGATGTCAGGGGTGTTAAGGATTTGATATTCAGCCCAAACATCTCTTCTCCTTATCCCTGGCAACCAGGACCTGATGGAGTTTGAATTTGCCATTGTATTTTGCAGTTGTGTGACTCTGTGACCTCAGCTCTTTTCCAAGAGACTGAGGTATGAGTTCAAGTTTATTCTTATATTTCTGTCAAGCCCCCGATACCAAGCTCTGGTTCACTTGGTAATACCGACTGAACAACCCTTGCCTTTTGGTCCCACACACCAGTGACAAGTCATCCCTCGCCAGTACATGGTCTCAGTCTGGTATATTTGGCTCATCGTTTGGTTCACTTTCCTCATCCTGTCCCCTCTATCCTTTGTCATTCCTTCATTCCCCTTCTTTCCCTGTAACCGATCCCCTTTGGGACATTTATTACTCGCCTTTATTCGGTCATGGCCCTATTGTTTTATATTCAGCCATTCTCTATTGTTCTATTCTCACTCACTCTTTTGTTCTCGGTCATATTTCATTGTTCTATTATCACCCACATTCCTTGTTCTATTCTTGATCATTGTGGACAATACCTCCACATGATTCTTCATACCTTATTATTCTCTATTCCTTGTGCCAATCTGTTCCACATCTCACTTATTAACCTATATAATTAGCCAATGTATGTAGATGGTTCTTCGTTCTGGAAATCAACTAGGTTTATGCCTTCTTGTCCTCCCTTCTTCTGTCCTAAGTCCTTTACCTGGGCCGACACTCTCAGCACTCTCCCAGGTATCCCTCTGTTCCAAATCAGTGGCACACATGGGAAGTAGGGCGTAATGCATGAGCACGTTGAAGCCATGCCACTATTCCCAGCCTGCAGGACTTGGCCACTCCTTGGCATTCCCGGAGCCTGACAATTTCATACAATTGTTGACTGTTCTTTTAGATAGTATTTCAGGTAGCTAATTACTTCTAATATGAGCTCTTTTCCAAGAGACTGAGATAGTATTTCAGTCCCTATATTTTAACAAGGGGAACCCCTGATAATATGTCCCAACTGACACTGCACCACCCAAGATTCATACCTGCTGCCTGGGATCCATTTGGCCCACTCCTGACCATGCTGAACAAGATACTCACTGAACAGGCATTGCAACTGGTGGCCATCATCAATGAGTACCAATCATGGCTATCAGCCATGTACTCATCAGTTACCTGCTATACCAGGGCCCTGGCTCCTTCCAGATCAGTATAGAGATGTTACGGTTCAGTATTCCTGATAATGGGGGCAAGAGGCGGTTAAGTCCTGTAGACCATTTGGGGTGGCTAGGCTTCAATGTGCTCATGCATTGTGCCCTGCTGTTCCATGCATGCCACTGATTTAGGATGGAAGAATGATGCAGGAGAGTGCTAAGGATGTCAGCCCAAGTAAAGGACTTTGGTAGAGGAGAGACATGAAGGGGTGCAAACCAAGTTGATATTCAGAGTGAAGAATTATCTACATACATCCACTACTTATATAGGTTAAGAAGCAAGATGTGGAACAGGGTGGCATAAGGAATGGAGAACAATAAGGTATGAAGGTTCATGTGGTGGTATTATCCACAGTAGTCAAGAATAGAATAAGGAATGTAGGCGAGAATAAAATAATGAAAGATGGCTGAGAATAAGATAATAAGAGAGTGGATGAGAATAAAACAATGAAAGAACAGCCAAAGATAAAACAATAGGGCCATGACCAAATAATTAAAGGAATAATAAGTGTTTCCAAAGGAGACAGGTGAGGGAAGGGTTGGGAAATGGTAGATCAGAAGGGGATAGAGGGGGTGGGATGAGAGGGGTAGTCCAGATAATGTACCAAATGTGCCGAACCAAGACCGCATGATGGTGAGGAGTGATATGGGTGAGGGTCGGTTAGTCAGTATTGCCGAGTAAATTGGGACTTGGTATTGTAGACTTGATAGGAGAGTGATGCCTGATATGATGTGGAGCACCATGATAACAGTACTTATATACTCATAGTTATCAGGGGATAGCCCTGAGGGCCTGTTTCCCTATTTCCCTATTTCCTATTTCCCCTATATTTACCTTTTAATTCCTTTCCCTTTATTCAACTCTTCCCTTCTGTCAGGATACAACTCCGAGGGTCTATTCCCTTTTCCTTAAGTTTCCTTACAATTTCCTTAATTTTCCTATATTCCTTTCCTATCTTATTCTCCCTTTCCTTTATTCCAGTTACTGACTATTCCCTACTATTTGTACTTGTTGTGACACAGTAGCTATATAGTTAGTGATTAGGTAAGGGGATCCTCACTCAGTTCTCTTTGGATCCCCTCTATCTAAGGTATGCAACAAGTACTAGTAGTAGCTGATAATAGACTAACCTTTGGATCCCCTCTACCTAAGGTCTGAAAAGCCTGTAGGTAACCCATGCTGTTCCCTACCTCCAGGTACAATTTCTTGTTCAGGGTCATCTGGACCTGGATATATGCACTTTTCCTTCTCAATTCTCAACTTCTCTGTGACTGCCTTGATCAGGTGAGCATGTTTCTGCAATTTCTCAGCCTGTTCAGAATTTACTTTGTAATTTTCCAGCCAGGAAGTGGGGCTCCAGGCATAACCCAATAATTGCCCTTGGTGTATTATGATTGGTCGTTGCGAGAAATTAGACACATAAAGATGGGGATTATCTCTTGAAATCAAGGAATCTGTGATGCTATAACAATCTTCTGGGTCCTTGTTTGAGTGAATAATTTTTCCACAAAGACATTCTCAGAATTTCCCAGGAAAAACATTTTGACAGGAACCAGGGCTGCTGATTGGGATGGAATGCAGACTTCCTGAGAAGCCCTGACATTGGAGTCTAGGATTCTTTGTCTGATCTGTTTCTTGAGATCCTTGGCATGCCTGTGAGCTTTGAACTTGGCAAGAAGTGATGGCAAGTTGGGGATGGTCCTAATTTTGAATGTATGGCCATCCTCTCCTTGTAGAGTAGCTCCAACAGAATTCTGAATAATGGTTCGTCTCCCTGAGTTCCTAAACAATAGATAGGTGGAGGATTCGTCTCTGACCTCCCGACGCTCATGTTTCTAAGGCTTAGCGGAGGTTCAGCGGTGATCTGTGCTCCAAGGTAAGAAGTCATGATGTGTCTGTCTTTCCTTCTACTTGACTGTAGACAATATCTGACTGAGAAACCTGGTATCGCCATTTCTCAGGTGCCACATCTCAACTTGGAAGTCAGGCAAGTGTCAAGAGATTCTTTGACTTGTCGGCAATATGCAATTCCGAAAATGGTAACTGGCGCTCTTCATACGTCAAGTGCCATGGATTCAGCTAGTGGTGTCGAGTTTTGTTAACAGAAACGGGCATCAGGCCTAGTGCGAGCATAGGTGCTAGGGGAGCTAGGACCGGTACGCCGTCCCATGGTTACATACCACACTTCCCTCTATCCCCATGCATGGCCTTGATGGCCGATACGTACATAAACCCTCTTGGACCTTTCTCGAACCTCAGCCGTTACACTTTCGTGTCCGTCTGAGTTAACTGCGCTGCCGTTTTCAAGTTTGACAGTGAGCATGGACGAGTTATTAAAAGCTCTGAACGGCGCTAGACCCAAATCAGGTTAAAATTCGATGTTCACGAAGACCGCAAATATCGCTAGAACCTCG